>JAOXYJ010261867.1:0-16340 GCA_028566555.1 Lithophaga nigra | reverse complement strand
AACATCCATTATGGTTTTGGAATAGACATCACATTTAGAGAGCCAAAGTTAATATCTAGAGGATTAATATTAGTGTTATTCATAATGTTTTCACAAGATTTGAGATAACAAGTAAGACGAAATACTGTTGTACATTCGTCAAATAGACTAAAATGAACAATGTTATATATATAAGGAACATTTTGCTTTATTTGTCAGATCTGTTTGTAGACATAGACTGTATCGTCAATTGCTATAATCACAGATTGTGACTGGAGCTCATAGGATATTGACGGCCATTTGAAGCGGCTTTCCGGCACGTTTGAAATAATAACCCGACTTTGACTGCCATTAGGACTAATCCTGTGTACATTTTTAGACCCATGGCATACAGTAAGCACATTTCCCGCATTGTCTATTGCAATCCCCCTTGGCCCCCTCATATGTGGATCAGTAAATGTAAACAAAGTGATACCCTCTGTATCAATGCATACCAAGTTATCAGTGAAGTAGCTAGTATAGTAAATACGTCCCTCTTTACCACAACATATACAGTCAGGTTGAAAATCCAGTGGTATACTACGTTGTATTTTCAGTGACATGTCCAGTACCTTTATTGTGGAATCTTCACAACCCACAAACAACTGATTATCTTTGTATAAGATTCCCATACATACCACCCCCAAGTCAATACCCTTTATTTTGTTTGCATGCATTACATCCACTATAGAAATTACTCCCGTTCGGTATGCCAAGACAGCGACAGTAGTACTGTCTATCACAGCAAGAGTGTAATCATAGTATAAACTAATACCGACTACGAATTGTATTTTGTTCCAGTCTTCTCCTCGCATATTACACGTTATCAATTCTTGACCCTCACCAGCAGAAATAACTAACAATCCATCATTTAAAACCGCTACATTACGTATACAGCCAGGTCGTTCGGTGTAGAATTTGTAATCAAGTCTGTGTGTTTCTTGAATAACTTGAACAATATGGCGTGACCTAAAATTTATCTGATGTGTTGTTCTACAATGCTCACACATAAATTGATTACACTCATTACACCAATACACGGATGACTGTCCACAGAAATGACATCTAAAATTAAATGTATAAATATAGCATAATTATAATTTAAAGGAATTAATATAAAAAACTACGAACGAAAGTAAAATTGTAATCAATTAACATTGTGGTAAGCCACTCTCTGAAATATTCCCCTTTTTTTAATATGTTTACACAAAACGACAAAATAGTAAAAACTAGAGATCAACTCTTTTTTACTTTATGTTAAAAATTGGAGAAAATGCTTTCTCAGTCTATGTATTGCTGACGATTAAGAAGAAAATTTGTCTGTTGCTCAATAACATAAACGACACAAAATCACACAATATTAACATTATATTCTACAAAAATAAATGTTTATTACTCACGGGAAAATTGATGCGTATTTCCAAGATATTACTCTCAAAAGATTTATATAGTAGATTTATTTGATGATTTCATCATTCTTTCTGCTTATAAGTAGAAATAACAGTTTTCTAGATATTATTCCTTTTCCGTGCACATTTACACGCATCAGTTCCAAGCAAGCTCGCCATTTCGCTACAGAGCCAGTGTTACTGTAGGTTCAAGGATTAATATTAATTATAAATTTGATGGTCTTTGTATGCATTTAGTTGAATGTGCATATAAATACTTACATATACATGTAACTACATGTTCTCACAAAAGTAAATATCTAGATGTATCTACATGTACAGTATACATGATTACACTACAGAATATATTTAACTTTTGAGCTTTAAATAAATGAAATTACGGAAGCTTATTAGCGCCACATGTTTTTATTTTTTTCACTTTGCAAAGTTTGCCTAATAACGCAAAGTGATAAAAAATAAAAACGTAACGCAAACATTTGCAAACATGTGGCGCTAATAAGCTTCCGTATCAAATAGCTTTTAGTGTGAGTTTTTGCAAGACTTAGGCAATTTCGTCAATTGTTGAATCAGGCACAACAAAACCACACCATACTAACCATGCATTTCAATGTAGTGGTGCTATTGGACCACAAATAATAAATATTCACTTCGACAGAACTCAACTGTGGAAATTTGTCTAAAGTTCGTTAGTAAATTGAGTAGAATTATCTCCCTTGTTCTTGCTGTTTTACATTACATATTATACAATTTATTTCTCAAATATGCAAAATGAACAATGTAAACAAATACTGTTTTTGTGTGTTTTTAAGTTCTCTCGATGAAAATGAATATAAATTTTGGTGGGATTATTCCGACCATCAGTCAACCACTGCCTGGTTCTCAGAAATACTCCATGTTACTTGTTTTATTTAAGACATGATTGACATAATTCGCAACTGACACATTTTTTTCCCTGAAGTACTTAAAACTGGTAACTTTTATATGATATCATAATATTATCTATACTTAAATGATTATTGGAACCAGCCATACTTGACCTTACGGAAAGCAAGGACAATATTATAGACTTGTGCAGTAAAAGTAAGACTACCACAGTCTTGATTATCTGATGATGATATCTACCAACATGTAACTGTCAAATCTATGCAATATATTTTTCAAAAGTAAACACTTCATGGTTTTATATCTTTTTTTCCAATTTGGATATTCCTCTATAATTTTCAAACATATTATTTATAAACCTGAGGCTTACTGAGCCTTTATCGCTCACCAGGTTCTATACTGTAATAAATGAAATGGTCATCTCAAAACTTCTGTCAAACCGAAATTGTAATTGTGGTAGAGGACTGTCCAAGTAACATTCACGTAAACGTTAGCATAATAGTTTTCTTGTGTCTGAGAAGAAATTAATGTCTTAAATTTTTTCATCGGGTTATATGTTAATCTATGTCACACAGTAGTGGCCAGCTTGGGATTTCTGATCAGCACAAAATGCCAATTTTGGTAGAGAACCATTTAAGGAATATTGAAGCAAAATTCCAGTTCAACTTTCTAACTTGTTTCAAAGAAGAAAAGTTTTGAAAGTTTCTCTCAAAGGATCCTATGTTGAACTGTGTACCGTGGTGGCAGCCATCTTGGATTTTGGATCGATATAAAAATTAAAATTTGGTAGAGGGTATGTTTAGTTTTTTGCTTAATCATCTCTTTTGTTTCAGAGAAGAATATGAATTGACTGTTTATCCCATAGGGTCCTATGTTGAGCTGTGTTAAGCTATGTTCCCTAATGGCAGCCATCTTAGGTTTTCGACACAAAAATCACAATTTTGGTAGAGGATCACCAAAGGAATATTCATGTAAACTTTCAGTGAAACTGTCTCTTGTTTCTGAGAAGGACTTTTGGATGTTTTTCCCCGCATTGGTCATTATGTTAAACTATGTCAGACGGTGGCGGTCATATTCGATTTCAGATCGGAACAAAAATGATAGATTTGGTAGAAGACCACACCAAAAAACATCAATTTAAACTTTTAGTGTAACTGTTTGCCTTGTTTCTAAAAGACGATTTGGGATGTTTTTAGGATTCTATGTTGAACTATGTCCCGCAATGGTGGCCATCTTGGATTTCCTACCGGCACAAAATTACAATTTTAGTAGAGAATCATCCAAGGAATATTTTGGTTTAATTGTTTCTCTTGTTTCTGAGAAAATTTTTGATTTTTTTTCCATCTTGGAGATCCGATCAGCACAAAATTCCATTTTTGGTTAAGGATTAACAAAGATTCATTCATGTAAACTTTCAGTGTAATTGTCTCTCTTGTTTCTGAGGGGAATGTTGTGCATGGTTTTGCTCATAGGGTGCTATGTTGAACTTTGTTCTCTGGTGGCTGCCATCTTGGATTTCAAATCTGCACAAAAATTATATTTTTGGTAGAGGACCATCCAAGGAACATTCATATACAGTGAGAGATCCAGCAGTCATGTTGTTTCTGAGAGGAAGATTTTGTGAAATTTCAGCAAATCAGAATCTATTTTTGGCCCTTTGGTTCATCTTCGATCTCCGATTGGCAAAAAAAATTTAAATTTGGTGGAAGCCCATCCACGGAACATTTCTGGCAAGTTTAATTTCATTTGGATCAATGGTTTCGGAGAAATGTGAACAGTTCACGTATGTCAGACAGACAGAAAGGCGACGACGACGGACGCAAAGGGATGGCAATAGCTCTCCTGTCATGTCGGATCGAATGAGCTATAAATGTTGTTTACAGTAACAATATTATGACGTATTAATACAGTTACCAGTTTTTGTACGTCAGGGGAAAATGTAGTAAAATTGTACTGAATACGCCAGTGTCACTGACAAGACATGTTAACCGATGCCTTAAATAAACCGTGCAATTCGACAGAGGTATTGTTGTCTATATATCGGTCATACAAATGTTAGTCCTGTTACTAATCCTTTGCATAGATATGTCGTGTTGCTAATGGAAAGCTCAAACTGAAAATTTCAACTGTAATTAGTTGATGAGCAAATTCAGAAAATGATTTGACAGCTTTAACGTTTAACTGTTGAAACTGTTTTTGTTTACTGTGGAAGCATCAAAAGAATGTGGTATAAGGCAATTTTTCTGCATATACATTCATTCTTCACGATCTGCTACATAATCAGTTAAACTAGTGTTTGTAAATTCATTGTATAATTAAATACTCACTGCTGTTGAATTTGTTGACCTGAAAAAAGAGAAATATTGAAGGTTTATTAAACCATTTGTACAGCAAGAAAGATATGAAATAATATGTAATTTTGTTCACTCATTCTTCCATACCAGCATCGAAATCACAGATTAAAAAAAGTTCCCCTGAATACAGTTTAATAAAACATTATTACATAATATTATTTTAAATAGACAGCAAAGTATTATATCAATAATCAATTATCTGAATCTGTCAGTTGATACTATATTACTACCAAGAAACTAAAAAGTTACTGCTTACAATGGCTATATAACATGTATAATACGTTGTGACCTAAACAGATGCCATTAAGTGATTATTTTCGTGTCAGACCTAAATAATACTTTTTTCGTTTCAGCATAGAATTCGCTCCCGTATCTGCATATTTTAGTTAGAAACCACGCCTATTAACGTTTATCTTTAATGGTTTTATGTTGACATTATTTATATGGAATTTAATATGCTTAAATTTACGGTTCAAGTTTGAAGTTTTTAGAATTTAATGGCGAAATACGGAATACAAATATTTAACGACTGTTTGTGCAGTTCTAGCAAGAAGCTCTTCTGCTCTTCATACGAAAAATATTGACTCTATTGCTACTTTCACATTCACATAATACTACCAAAAGCATATAGTCACTTAAATAATTATGCTTCCAAAACAACAGTAAAGTTGTCATGCAAAACGATATTTCTTTATATAATTTACATCTAGTAGTAGTAAATGTAGAGATATCGGAAATAAAAAAGAGATGCCTAGAACGGCAAAAAAAGGAAAATCGCATGTCTACGATAGAAGCACTAGCAAAGCGACATTTGAAATATATAGTAGATCGGATCTTTTACATACCATTCTGCTTGTTATCTTCTTTGTTCTGTAAAATAAACAAATATTCTTTCTTTTAGTCAGAAACATTTTACGGTGTGCTTAATTTTTTAGTTGCATTGCAAAATATTTCTATAATAATAATATAATAATGAGGTCTGATTAGATTATTTTTAAGAAAGCTTTGGATGAGATACAGACAGGAACAAATTTATGTTTTCAGATAGTAGTGAAAATGTGCATATTGGTGTTTCTTTTATAACCATTTTATCGTCGGAATTAAGCTTTAAAAGCTTCTGCAGAACGGCTTGATTTTTGTTTTCTGGCTATAAATTTGGGCAGCGTACAGTCAAAGGCAGCTATTAGATCATGACAGATTAAAGAGCTAACATGCACGCTTAATAAACAACTCTGACCGTACCAGTTGGCTTATTTTCGGATAAATTTAAATGTTATATTTTCGCTTTTCCACTCATTAACTCAACAATGAACATTTAAATGACCAACTATTGCGTAATGCAAGTTGAAAAAAGGAAAAAGGGAAAAAGTAAGAAGAAACATTAAAAAAACCTGAAAGTTTATGGATAGGCAGATAGCCTCTGTGATTTGAAAAGGATTTTAACAAGGTGGAGCGGTCTTCTATACGGTTTCGGTGAGACTTGTACAACTGGGTTTAAAATTTTCAACAAAAATCCATCAAGTTCAACACTTATAATCATGAGAGTCAAGGTTAATAGAGGTGTCAAACAAGGAGATGCACTTTGTGCTTGTCTTTTTATTTTTGTAATGGTAATTATGAATGCTAGATTTAAAAAAAAGAAAAAAAATGAGGCAAAATGTGTAAAATCAGATTAAATAATTCAGAAAACTTAATCAGTCAATATTCCGGTAATATATGAAACTTTTTAAAATGATTATGCTCTAAATAGCTTTACTGACTGTGCTGCTTTTAGAATCAATTTAGCAAAAAATTGAGACGATTTCGATTAGCTTTGGTGTTAAATATCTGTCCCATCATCATTTATTTTAATATCTTTCAGGAAAAATTTAAAATACTGTATTGGATTTGATTTTACTGTAGCAAAGATAGAAAAATAACTTTCGTTACACAATGAAAAAGAAAGAAAAAATTAACTTAAATTGAAAATCACAGATGCCAATTTTACTGCGTTCAAAGCGTTTTTCTCGATAAACATTCATCAGGTACGCTCGTAGCCAAAAGTTTGGAAAGCCAAACAATACAAAAACATTGGAAGCGCAAAATCAAAAGTGATTTAAACCTTACTTTTAACAAAAGTACAAAAATTTATAAACTTTAAATTTCGAACAAGACATGAATTGACAGAGAGTTGACGTAAAGTGGGGAAAATAAAATTATTAGAACTATAGGACTTACTATTCTTTTAAAAATTTTCTCAGTCTTATCAAACCGACTAAGCAAAATATTCACTGAAATACAAAACATTTTCTATCAATTTTGATAGAATTATAAAAAAGGATAGAATTTAAAGTAAAATAATCATTAATCAGTACAACAAAGGAGGAGTGATATTTTCAGATGCCGAACGATATTGTTTTACCATAAAACATTATTACCTCAGATATTCACTAGATCTTGCATTCTGTTTGTTATACCGTGCACTTGCAGATCGGTTGGGGGTGGGGGAGCGGAAACCCCTTCTGTCAGATCTTTGCAATAAGCAAAAATATAGCAATTTTGGAACCTGTGTTATTGTTCAGCTTTTGTCTGGACCCTCCTCCTTTAAAAAATTTCTGGATTCGGCAATGCCGTTTGTTTATACGTTGTCTCAGGAAGAAAGTTTAGAAAATCACAAGACTAATCAGTTCTTCTTTCTTATGGCATTGAAACAAACGACGAGGATATCAACCTTCCTACCATGTACTGGATACCAAAACTACACAAGTGGACATAAATCAACGTTTCATTGTAAGTTCCTCAAAACCTCTTTTTAAGATCCTCACTATCATTCTTGCTACTGTAAAAGAAGGTCTTCAACAGGTACTGTGAAGGAGCCTATTCTACCTCCGGTGTACATCAGGTGTGAATTATCAAAACCTCTAAAGAATAATTCAAATGTTCGGAAGATAGTTCTTTAAAATTACGTACCAGTATCAAAACTTACGACTTTTCTATTCTCTACAAAACAATACCACATTTGAAACTAAAGGAACGTCTCAAATTGATCACTCATTTTTTTTTTTTTTGGATAAAAACGGAAAACGCAGATATAAGTATTTGGTGTTGGGTAGACAAAAATCATATGTCGTCAAACGCTATACTGATTCCAACTACAAATACACCGAAAATGAGATTTAGAAGCATTGATGGACAATACAAACTAGAGGCTCACCTAAGTAAGCCTGTATCGCTCATCTGCTTTCCTAGTGGCTTCAGGTTAGTACTTGATTTGACACAAAGATTCTAGATAAATATTTCCAATTTTTTATTTTTTTTAGTAACAGTAGCGGCCATGTTTGTTGGCTGTTGGGGTCATCAACTATACTTATCAAAGGGGATCACAAATGTATCCTTACCCAAAGTTTGGTAGCAATTTCCCTTTACAGGATTTTTCAGAGTTTTTTAATTGAATTTTTTGTCAAATTTTCTATTTTAGTAACGGTGGCAGCCATGTTTAATGAAGTTATATATTATAGCATTATGGGGCAGGCGATTGGATGCATAGGTGAACCAACAGTGTGAGTCTGAGTCCCGCTGATGAAACGACAAACGTTTGATAGGATATATCTAACACTGTTTGTGTTAAATTTCAGACGAATATATATAATTTATTCGTCTGGGATTTAACACAGACAGTGTTAGAATAAGATTTATCCTGTGAAATTTTTGTCGTTGATACGCTTCGATTTATGAAGTTATATCTTATAGCGGATTTGGTCGTATGATCTAGGGCTCTAAACATGATGCAGAGATTGGATGACATTGGTGAACCAACGGTGCCATCCCGAGTCCCGCCTAAGGAGCGACAAAAAGTTTGACAGATAAATCTAACATTGGTTGTTAAAGTTCAGACGAATATATATAATTTGGATGTTGGCCTTGTATACCCGATGCGAGAGATAAAATATATTGTTGTCAATGGACTCAGGAGTTTGTAGAATGTACGTTATTTAATGTGGCTACTTGATAAGATACTTATTTATCCTGTACAATTTATACATACATGCTGAATTACATTACAAGTTTAAAAATAGGATTCACTTCGGTTTATGTAGCTAAATTTTATAGCAGATTTGATCGAGTGGTCTAAAACTGAACATGATGCATGCGATTTGGTGCCATAGGTGAACCAACTGTTTTGTTAAACTTCAGACGAGAATATACAGATGCATGATATATATTTTCCAGACTGTGCAAATGTCATCCAGAGCACGTCATACAGCATATAGTGTACTTAACATTTGACCTCGACTGTGACCTTGACCTCTGAAAAGAACCTTACTTTATTCTTATCATATTATGTAACTACAACGACTTATTATCTAATAGTAATGCATGCTGTTTCATTGGTTGAGGATGAAATCTTTACTGATTCAAGTAGAATTGCCAACAAAAATGTATAAATATGTTGACACGTAATCTTTTGCTGTGTCCATAATTTGAATATAATGACACGGGAACTAACTGCTACACACCGTTTGCTTGTAGGTAACAACCATACAAATCAGTGCTGCCATTATAAAAACAAATACATTTGGTGTAAAAGTAAATAACGCTTAATTTTTGTTAAGTCAGTAGGCCGATGATTCTTCGTTGGTTTTAGATGTTAGCCCAGTTTCCTTTGGCAAGTCCTTAGAGATGTTTGATAAATTTTCAATATGCTGGACTGTTAGTTATTAAGACAAGACTGGGGTCATTAGGGATTGATTTTAGAAAGGCCAGTAGTGAAAAATTAGTTGGGGAAAAAACTTGTCAAGGAATTTTCTGGGAAATTTAAACTGTTTGGTATCAAGTTTGTCTATTAGAAAAGACATTACATTACGCAGTTTCATTAAAAAGATTGACGCTGTAAAATGTTATTTGGTCATTCTGTGATCTTTCCTACATGGGCAAGATGACCGTTATAAAAACATAAGCCTTGCTTTTCCTGGTAGTGCTTATAGGACTTTCTCATCCTCCCGATAAGGTTTTCAAATACATTCAAAACATCTTTTATAATTTCTAGTGGAATGGAAAACCTGACAGAGAAAGCGCACAGTTATAAATGTGGTAGTCTGAAAATGCAACATATTCGATTCTGTTGTCAGATGTATGCCTTGAAACTACTTGGCTTCACAAATCATTATATCCTTTAAACCCCTCACTCATTATTTTTGTATTCTATTCGTTCAAACATAGGGTATAATATATACAAATAGGAAGGGTTTGGAGGTATCTGCTAGAAAGGTGAATCCTATCTGGCGAATATTTTTGTAAGTCTCACCTTATTAAAAGAGAGAAAATAATATCAGAATATGAAGATGCTTCGAGCAAATCAACATGGTTCAATCCTGTATTCCCGTTAACGGTAATATGTGTAATATGTGTTATAACAACAGTTGCAGTGAAAATGGGTGATCTTTATTAGTTAACCTTATTTCAGCTGAAAACAGGCATTTTTACACCTGAAGGTTTTATAGTAGGTTCTAAGTTTAATATTATACACACACTGAATATGATGGTATTATTGCTTCCATTCCAAAAGAATGGAAGAATATTACTCAAAACAAAGGACGGGGAAATATTGTAGAAAACAAGCCTGTTAATGAAATTCAGCTAGATAAAAAACACATCTATGTGATTGATTATTACAAACGAAAAACAAAAGTGTTTGTTCGAAATCTATATATTCAAGACCATTTTCTTGTACTAAGGATTTAAAATTGCAAGACATGCAGTTTAAATTAAGTCAAAGAATTTTAGTGTCAAACTCAAGTTAAAAGAAACTGCAATGACTAATTTATCTTTACTTCATCCGTTTTTAGCTGCAGTTATACAAAATATCTGGTATCCATGGAAGGTTTGTTAAGTGAGTATGGCATTAGCCTTCCTTATTGTTCACAGAAGACTTCATGCATAACCTTAGAAAAAATTCTTAAAACTCTTAGACATACTCTGCTTGTTCTATTGTCATTATGTTGTGTTGTTTTGACTGGTTATGAATGTGATATTTGTGTGATGTTCTTTTAAATAAAACTAAAACTAAAAGAGACATACAAATTAATAATAATTTACCTTCAACTTAATCTGAAAGTTATATGGTGGACGGGAAAACTGTATAAATGTAGATCGTTTAAGATATAATTATCACTGACTGTAAATCTGCTCAGAGGGCGGTGGATAAAAATCAACAATATCCTTTAAAAAATCTAAAGTTATATGCCAGACATGAATACTGTACTGAGGTCAACATTTCAACATATAATATTTCACACATTAAGATTGACCTTAACAACGAGATGGGGTTTTGAAGCAATAAACCCTCTGTTTGTGGGTACCATAATGCAAAGAATTACAAATATTCTTAGAATGGTTACACGAAATATTGGTGCAAATGGCCATATTTTGACATGTGATCTTTTGCTGTGACCTTGACCTTTAAAATATTGCATCTGGCGTATACTGTATACTGGTGTAAGGTAATAATAATGTAAAAACTACCAGTATCCATTGAAAGGTTCAAACGTTATACGTCGGACAGGACTTGTGATTGACGGACAAAGACGTTGATTATTCACGATAGTTAGCAAGGGCTTAATAATAACACTATTACACAGCGTATTCGATAGAACTTTCTTTTTGGGAGCTATACAAGATAGATGGTAGTCTCAGGCTTCATTTTGGAATCGAAATATATCTTCATAGAAAACAGTTTTACATTAATTTCACTTCATACATAGATGGTACAAGAGGTTTAGAATGCTGATAGAGTTCCTTTGGGAGGGCTACATACAACATAAGTTCCCCCAGGATATACATTACAACTGTCTTGAAAATAATTTCAAAGTTCATACGACAGAGAAATGAAACTTTGATTACACTATGTTGTTAGGTTGTGGCAAAGATTTTGACAGTCTGTTGGCCAATGGACACCGAAACAGTTTCAAATAAGATGTTATAATATTTCTGCAGTTTATACTAGAATATTGCATGGATCTATTAATTATCAATCATTGTTTTAAAATGCACGCAGTACTGCAGTTACTAGACTGCTTGTATTTTTTAACCAAACAATCCGCAGAAAACGCCGAAGAGATCTGTTTTGTATAAAGATAATAATATGGAAACTTACCGCTGATGAATTCTGAAACCAACTGCTTAAGATGTCTTTTGCAGAATGCAGTATTCCGTCTTCGGAACATCGATATTCAGTTATCGTCTTTAATGTACTGAAATTAACTTTACCAGTCGCTTGGTAATACAACCCTTTTGGACATTTCAAATTAAGTTTGTAACTTATATTCATATGATATCTGCTCTTAAGAGAATTGACTGCATCAACCAAGTTTTGCCGTATTTTATCAAAGCACAACGATTCCTTAATATTCCATTGCCAAACCTGTATAGCAACAGAATTTAAAGAAACGCATACCGCTAGCTTTAAACAACCAGTTTCATCTAAGTCAAATACTCCTATCCCACGGTATAGCGCTAGATGACCATCCTCTTCCTCACTTAATTTATATTTTCTGATGTGAAAAACTAAGATATGATTGAAAAAAGCAGGTGGAAGAAATTCAAATTCTAAGCAGAACCACGATGTCCTTGTACAATTCTTTTCCTGGATATAGAACCGCTGACATATGTCTACAAAAGTAGTTGCCTTCATCATACAAGGCATGTAGTAATCTGTGTCAATTTGAGTTTGGGTGAGCGGCTTAACAATTATGTCAAACTTTTCCATGACTTTCTGCAGATATTCTTTGCGGTCTGAAAACTTAAGTTCTGGAACCTTTTGAAACAATTGCCCTATCAATTTATCAGAAAGTCTTCCAGTTGTTCTCATTTCCTCTAGATTAAGTAGCTTCCCCATCTGACTCCTCTGGAATTGTAAAGGTGATACTAAACATCTAAAGGCATCAACAAGCCATTTAGGATCAAGGATGATGTTATCTTTGATTGTATCAAAAAATATTATGTTACCGATTTCGTGTTCATATCTGAGAAAAGAATCAAGCTCTGAAGTCGCTGCTTTGACTGGAAACGCGCATGCTGAAGCCAAATCAGAAACTTCCTTATATGATAGAACTTTGACTCCAGACATTAGTTTTCCATCAAATTCCTTTTCAAGAAAAATCCATCGCGATGGTAGAAGTTCTCCCCATCTTGGCATTCGCTTTGCTATTTCGTGAATTTCTCGCCGTAATTGACAGAACTCTGATTTTGGATACTTGTTTGAGAGATAAATTCTGCCCCTTATGTGTTCTCTCTGAATCTGCTTACCGATGAGGATATCCAGATATTTTTCGAAGCTGTCTATTTGTTCTTTCAGATCACCCTTTAAAAAATTAGATTTATTAAAAAATATTTCACATTCTGCATGTGAGTCAGTTCGAACATTTGCTTCTGCTTTAAATAGACAAAAACTAACATATATATAAATACAAAAAATGGAAACAAAAATTTACAAAACAGTATATAGAAACGGCGTTTTGCCTGTTCTATTTCTGCAATCTTGCTTTTCTTGCTGAAATACTGGAGAGGTATAAAAATTTATTTGTCCTGAAGAAGAGGCAAGGACGAAGTACTTCCTCTGGAGAGTTTCGTTTTTCTGTAATTTGTTTGTTTTTTTTTTTTTAGTTTTGTTTTGATTATTTTTTTTTTTTTTTCGGTTTTTGTATTTTTTGTTTTGTTTTTTTTTGTGTTTTTGGTTTTTCCTGTGAAAAGTACAAGAAGCGTAGCATATCGAAATTCCAGACTCATAAAATCCTTTGGAATACACAATATCGTGATACAATTTGGACGTGATCGCATGAACTCAATAACAAGTGAGACCGGGTGCATCGACATGGTAAACGTCTCCTGCTATGCATGCATCACCCGTCATGCGAAAAACGTGGCCATGAATAAGTCAAATCTGGTAGATAAGATGTGACGTCGAAATGCTAGATCTAGCAAAATGTAAACAAGTCTGTAGCAAGCTGTGATAATGTTACAATATAATGGTCAACCAACTCGTGATGGCGACCATACAACTTGCGGAGTGTTGATTTCAATTGTTCTATTTTCATATCCTTGAAGGAGTAGTTTTTGTTAGTAGTACACTTCTGTTAGTGAAGTCCTCATACTGAGAGGATACTCTAGCATACCGCATCAACTGAGATACATATACGCCGTATGCAGGGGCAAAAGGTATGTTACTGCTCAGGAGTGGGAAATTCACCATAGTAAAATTGAAATCATCACGTTTTATCGTAGATTCTAGTTTTCAGTCGTTCATCGTTGTCAATTTCGAGAAACAGATTTAAGTATGAAGCCGACCTTCTACTTTCGGAAGTGTCTTTAATTTCTAGTTGACTGGGATAAATACTCATTGAATATGGGCTATTGAGTGAAAGAACATCAATATATCTAAACGTAAAATTAAAGAATTTAGCGAGATGTTTCTTCGTTTTATCTTTAAGAAGGTTTTGTATAAATTCAGCTTCATAAGAATGCAGCAACAAATTGGCGAGTTGAGATGCACATTTAGTACTAATACCGATTGTCTGCCGAAATATCAACCAACAAAAGTCCGGCATGTTAATGATGTCATCCTCAGTGTATTTGTTGTTGGAATCAGTGTAGTTCTTGACGAAGTAAGGTCCACGAGATATTTGTATCTGCGTCTACCATTCTTGTAGAAAAAAACATTGTTTGATAAGTGGGTGTAATTGATGTTTGAGTAGTGAATGAGGAATAGAGGTAAAGAGCGTATAAAAATAAAATGTTTTGATGCTGTGGCAGAATTTCAATGATCTTTAAGATTTTGAAGATCTTCTGAATTTTTCAGAATCCGCATCCGATTGATACCACTAGTGGAGTAAGCCTCTTCACAATATTTTTGGAGTTCGTCTTAAACAGTTGAGAGAATATCTGTAAGAATTTGTGAGAGTGTTTTCGTGTGAGAGGGTTTTCGTAGAACAACGGAAAGAACCTGCGATGTATTTTTGTATGGACTTTTATGTAGTTTCGGTATCCAAAACATGGAAGGGAGATCTTCATCTTCGTCTTTAAGATTGATTCCAAATGATAAAAGTTGCACTGACACCCGAATACAACGTCAAATCACATTTCGCATTGGGCCCAATATTAGACTATGTTCTTTGTAATTTCAGTGGACATGATAAAGCTCAAATTTGGTACAGAACCATCAAATTAACCATTCACGAGCCGTTCCGTTTTACTCAGTCGTGTCCAAGACGATCTTCAAGCGCATTTACCATGGGATTCAATGTTTTGTGTCGGTAATCTTAAGAATCCGGCCGGAATAAAAAAAAAACTGGGATAGTACCATACAATGATCATTCATGAACAGTGTCAGTTTCACTGTCTTTGTTCTTCAGGAAAACATTTAAAGGTGCATTTACCCATAAGAATATTAAATATCTTTGAAAGTCGGAAATATGGTCGATAGAAAAAAAGGAAACGTGGTAAAGAACTAATCAATGATCCTCATAAACAGTCTCACTTTAACTGTGTCATTCGTGTCCAGAGAGAAAATCTTATTGGCGTATTTCCATCACATTCCAATGTAAACTGTATTACACAGTGTTGGTCATTCAAGAAAACCAGTTGGACTAAAACACATGCGTATGGACCATACAATGATCATTTATGAGAAGTCTCGGTTTAACTGTCCTGGTCGTTCCAAGAGAGAAGAATTTGTCAGTGCTTTTCTCAAGAGGCTAATGTTAATTTATGTTCCTCTGTAGCATCCAACTTCGAATCCGCCATAAAAACAAATGTGGTAGAGGACCACCTAAATGATCATGCTTGAATAGTTTCGTTTCACTGTCTTAGTCGTTTCCAAGAAGACTATTTCTAAGCACATTCTACATATGGTCCAATGTTAATCTTTGTTCCACAGTGGTGGTGATCTTCCATACCGATGAGAATAAAAGAAATTGATAAAGCACCTCCAAAAGATTAATCCGGGTCAGACTCAATTTAACTATCTAAATATTTCCGAGGAGAAGATACATTTCTAAATGGTCCATTGTGGCAGTCATCTTGGAATTGCGGTCGTCATGAAAAGTTCTTTCTAGTTAAGCGAGATGTTCATGAAGAGTCTCAGCTTCACCGTCCCTGTCGTTTTCATGGAAAGGACCTGAAGGTCATTTCAAATATGTTCAATATTAAACTATGCACCCCGGCATAGATCATCTCGGAATTATGATTGGCATGAAAACAAATTTGTTAAAGTACTATTTGATGATGCTTCATTAACAGATTTGCCTTAATTTTACACTCGTTTTCAAGAAACAAAAAGACCAACTACTGTAAATTCGGAAATTAATGCGTGTATTTATTAAAAAGAATCTTCGAAAGTTTACTCGTTTGTAGACGACCATGTTATGTATAGTTCCTTCAACTTGGGAGAAAAAAAACTGAAATGTGAAATGTTAACGACGGACGACGAAGGTGGTTGCCAAGTGATGACAATAGTTTAATATATGGTTCTTCTGACAAGGTAAGCTTAAAAGAACTAGAAGTACTGTGATCAAAGATCACAAATGTATACCCCCGCTCTGCAATATAAAATAGGAAGTGCACAACTTCATGATGAGACTAAGATTCCATGAAAGTTTCATGAAATTCAATCAAGCGGTTTAGGAGGAGTTACGGATACAAGATG
>JAOXYJ010261757.1:0-10005 GCA_028566555.1 Lithophaga nigra | reverse complement strand
GAAATACACTTGAAGATCTTCTTTTTGGAAATGGCTACAACAGTTGAAGCTAAACATAAAGATAAATGTTCATTGAAAGGTCCTGTACCAAAACTGTTTTTTATGCCGATCGGAATTCCAAGATGTCTGCCACCACGGAACATAGTTTAACATTGGACCCTATGAGAAATGCATTTAAAGATCTTTTTCTTGGAAACCAATGCGACAGTCGAACTGCAACTGTGCATGAATGGTCATTGGATAGTCTTTTATCAAGTGTATGCTTTTGGTTTGGATCTGAAATCCAAGATGGCCACCACTACAGGGCATAGTTTAACATTGGACCCTATGGGAAATACGCATAAAGATCTTCTTCTTGGAAACTACTGGTACAGTTGAACTGAAACTGTGCAGAAATGACCATTGGATGGTCCTTTTCCAAGCTTTGCATTTTTGGTGCGGATCTCAAATTCAAGATGGCTGACACCGTGGAACATACTTTGACATTGGACCCTATGGGAAATATGTCTATAGATCAACTGAGACATTTCAATTTCTTGTAATGGGTCAGGGTAGAACCAGGGGAGCCTCTAAATATAAAACATCCAAATTAACTACTTTTATTGATGTGAAAACGGGAAACTGAAAAATAAGATTGGTGGCATACTGATCATGTTTCTGTGGCTGATAAATTTACATATGAAAGGCACACAAAAGCAGGTAAAAATGGGCAAAATTATGACTTCTTATGTAATATCTCCATAAAATCCAACAATAACAAAATTAATAGTTAAGAAAATGAGTGAAGTAGGTGCTAATCTAATTGTAACTATTGTTTACTTTTCAGTTGTACATGTCCACACGGGTTTATTGGTAAAAACTGTAGTGAATTGGACTTCTGTAAAGATCACTCATGTCCTATAGGAGCAGAATGTAATACATTATCAGATGGTTTTGAATGTAAGTATCAACGTCTGTCTTTAATTTTCAGTTGATTATCATTTTCTTCACTTCAGATTTTTTATTTTTTTGTTTTATAGTGGGTGGTGTTGATATTTTTAATCTAAGACCCCCCTATCAGAGAGTGAACCATCAACTGACCAGATACAATTTTCATTCTAGAAAGAGAAACTGAAGGAAGTTATTACATGTTTTCCTTTATCTCAAGATAGGTTCTGTTGTACCAGCAGTAGAACTGTTCATTGGCATACCTAGCTTAATGATGCTAGAATGGAGAATTCTATTATGACAATATTTAACCACACAAATACCTTACCAAAAACATCTTGTAGCTTCAGTAGCCAAGTGGTAAAGGTCACTGACTCATAAGCTTATCTAACATGACTGTTCAGAGTTCAAGTTCTGCTTGCCCCATGTCATGTGATAATGTTTGCAGAAAGTCTGAAGGTCAGGGATTTCGCTCGTTCAGTTGGATAGCCCTCTGGGTTTTCTCCCCTGCTGGAAGTGACAATAAACCACTACAACCAACCAACCAACCTAAAACATCTATAATGAAGTTTGAGGTCATACATTTACCATCTTATGTATTCACAGCAGCAATTTGTTTTCTTTCTTTTTTCTTTAAATCAAAATATTTAGAATGAAACTGAGTATTTCCAGACTTTCTATGTAGACCAGATAGTAAGTTATAAAACAGATTACCATGTATTTCTCCGCTGTCGCGGGTTCAAGCCCCGCTTGCCCTGCTTCATGTGTTAAGGTCACCAGACACCTTCCCAAGGTCGGGTTTCACTGAGTCAGCTGGTTAGCTGTTCAGGCTTTCTTCCCCCAGTTAGTTTGGTAGTCACGAGATAGCTGAAAAATTGCTGAAAGTGACGATAAACCCCCAGCAATCAACTTACCATGTATTTCTGCATAAACATAAGGAAAATAATACAAAGATTTTACTTTAAATAAGTTACATTTCATAAGATTGCTTATAGAGATTTTGGTATGATTATGTAAGGAAAGATATCATTCATCATTTGTAAATATTACTCTGAATTTAAGTGTTAGTATGGTTCTTTCCCCTTTATCACAATGAATTTGACAAATTTGTAATCCAGCAGAGATCTTCAATTTAAAAGATTGGTTTAGATATAGGAAGAAACAGCAAAACAATAGTCAGCATGAATTAATTGAACAAAAACCAAGTTTATTGAGCATTATTTTAAATCTTTTAGCCATACCCTGTCCAATTTCATGATCTAAAGATATTTCTTAAATTGTAAAACTGCAATACAGGTGGAACAATAGGTATAGATAAATTATCACACTTACATTAAATGCAGGATAAGATAAGGAAAGACAGTCCTTTGACCCAGAAAGAGGATTCCACCTACTCACTTTATGTTGAAGTCAAAAAAAATTTGTTTACTTTTAGTTGACTGAAAATATGAGCAATGAGGGATGTGTTTCATTGGTGATTACTGAAAGAGTCCAAAATTTATGTTTGAGTTAATTCGAGTTGATTGTACTTGAAAAATTCTTCAATATTATATATATTTATTTTTTTCAGGCATCAGTTCAGCAACCTTTTCTGGTAGTTCATCTGTGATAAGCTACAGCAAACATATTAATTCAGATCATCAGATCGGTGAAATCACATTTCAGTTTCGTACCATTGTAAGAAATGGACATATTTTGTTTATAAGAAATGAAAATGGCCGTTACATTAAGGTTGAACTTGAAGGTGGTAACGTTGTTGTTACATGTAGTTTGGATAGTATAACAGTACAAACGATTAAGGCAGATTTGTTTATTGCCGATAAATCTTGGTACATGGTGACGGTAAAGGAAAACGAAAAAAATCTTATATTAACTGTTAGTGGAAATGGTAAAGAGATTTCAAATTCAGCTGCATTGTCAACAGACGCAGTATCATTACAGACTTTGATCAATTACGGGACATCTTCACCAAACATTATACTGGGATATACTTCATTACTGTTACCGTCAGCACATCACTACTACAGTGGCTGTCTCCGAGAGGTCAGAATCGGTGGAATATTGTTACCATTTTATCCCCAGTCAGCATTTGTCAATTTTACAACCGAACAGTATTTTGCGGTCCAGAGTAAAACAAATTTACAAGATGGTTGTGTTGGTGGATCGGGATGTTTATACAGCCAGTGTAAGCATGGTACTTCCTGTTTGCCTGATTACTATGGTTACCAGTGTAATTGTACAGGAAGTGGTTACCATGGTGATTGGTGTCAAGTTAATATTGACAATTGTGAGGTTGGTGTTTGTAACCATGGACAGTGTGTTGACAAGGTCAACGATTTCTACTGCAGATGTCAGAATGGTTATACTGGAAATAGGTAAGTTAGTCTGTTCTTGAAACAGTATATGGTTTAGATGTGTTTAGGCATGTTTCTTAGATACGAAAAATAGTTTCACAAAAAAACTATATCAATGAATACACCTCCTATAATACTGAACAGTTTAACAACAAATGAGTAATCATGACCAACATTTTATGCTTATGTGATTCTGGGTAAGTTAAATTTTATTTTAAGGTGGGACCTCCATGTCTTACAGACACAGTCTTGTTTTTAAAGGCAAATTAATTGATGAGGTGTTTTTATATTGGGATTTATTTAATACCAATTTGAGAAATTTTTCCAGTTACTTCATGGTATATAATTTTATATTTGAGAAAGCTGGATTTCTGAGAACATCACTCACTTTAGCTAGTAACGAGTTAATGTATCACATAACATTCGTGTCAAGTGCATCTGCATGTTTATGTTCGCATGAAATCTGGCAAAGACACATATCTTTGGGATGATCTGTATTCATGTGATTGTGGCCAACCACCCATACCTAAACAATTCAGGCGACACAATAGAAAGATTGATTAATACTGTTAGAAAATCCTTCCCAACTGATAATTTTTGCCATTAAAGATCATGAGGACATAATGGCAAGTAGTATGTAAACAAAATTAACTGGATTAATCAGTTTTAGTAAATAAAACTTGAATATGCCATAAAAGGCAATTTATGCAGTGTACAAAACCATAAATTTTATATGATGTTTATCGTGTCTTATTTGACTACTTCATCATGTCTTGTAATGAGGTTGACATTTTTGATGGAGTATGAATATTTAATTATGATTAAAACTCAACTTGATATAATATGCCTTCCAGATTTGTCATGCGTGATGGGGGTCTCATTAAGAATATTTTCTGGATTGATGCTGAGGACTCCAGACTCTCCATTTGCCCTTTTCCAGTGTCATGGCACACATACACATTTATATATTGGTTTTCTCTAAATTTTTCTGACAGTATACAGATATTTTTTTCCAATGAGAAATTATTCATATCTTAAAGTTACAGAAATTACATGGATAATCATTAAAAAAATAACCCTGTTTTAGAATTGAAGTTTCATGCCCAAGCACATTTTGTATGTATGGCTGAAGCACTTCATGCAAAAAAATATGTTTTTTGGTCAATGCTTTTACAACCCTGTGAAGCTACAATGAATAAAATGATTACACAAAACCTAACAGGATTTTTTTTACCTTTTAAGTCAAACTTTAAGATTTACACTGAGGTCTGTTTTTTAAAAAAGAAATTGAGTGGTTGATTTAAGTAAATGATAATATCATGTGCACAATTATAAGTATAGTGAATACTGTTGATTCATTTATTTTTGTGGGTCCTAATTTTTGTTGTTCTAGAAAAAAATGTAGCTTCGAGGGTACTTAATTTTTTGGTTTTATTGTTTTCTCTTTACAACATACCGGTAACCAAAAATGTGTATTTCGTTGAATACTTGATTTCGTTATTGCCTGTCCCCACGAATTCCACAAAAATTGGTATACCATGAATAATAATGAATCCACAGTACATATTTTTTTTAGTTTTTATTTGAGTGCAAAATTGAGGACAATTTGCATATTTTTAGTATAAAGTACATGTAAGCATAATACAAAATGTGCTTGAGTAGTTGTATTAGACTACAAAAATATGCATATACTATTATCAAATAACTCGGGACTAAAATCATAGTGAAAAATTTGTACAAACAGTAGGATATAAGTAAAATCCGTGTAAATCCAGTACCTTGTTAAAATTCCCAGTATGTCAACAGTTAAGTCCGACTGTTATATGGCATAAGTGTATTTATGATAAGATAAATTTATATGGTTATAAGTAGATGATTAATGGCTTGGTAAACTCATAAAGAAGACAGTTAATTTCTGACAGAGGATTTCACCTGGACATGTTGTTCCGAAAATTTGTGGATGACATTTGTCAACATTGTTGAGTAGTTTGCAGTCAGATTTGAAAATTTGTTGTTGAAGTTTGTAAACATCGTTGAATAATTTTGCAGTCAAATTTGAAAATTTGTGGTTGAAGTTTGTTACCATCGTTGAATAATTTTACAGTCAAATTTGAAAATTTGGTTGAAGTTTGTTCAACATTGTTGAATAATTTTGCAGTCGAAATTCTCGAAAATAGAAAAGTTAATGGTATACTGTATGAAACTGTGAAAAATAAGAGTCAGCATTTTAATCTTATGTGAAGTGTGGATATTGAAGTACAAATTAAATAAGTTTCTATTGAAAAAGATTAGAAAAGAAATATTGTTCTGTGTACAAAGGAGTAAATGAAGCTTATATGTGAAGTAGAAATACTTCTAAATACGTTGAAAAAATGACAGAGGTATGTTTAAAATCACTTTGATGGTGCAGTAGATCTGTGAATAAGTATGTGATGACCGATCTGCTTGAGGATAGATATATTTTTGGCTGTGTATATGTTTTCTTTCAACCACAGTATGGTATAATATGTAAAGTGTGAATTTATGGATTCTTGCCTAAGGTTTTGTGTACCGGTAATCATTTCATTCAAGGATTTTTTTGAGACTGTATTACAGGATTTAAATTTTTGACCTTTTAAGTCAAACTTTCAGTTTTACACTGAGGGTCTGTTTTTTTAAAAAAAGAAAATTGAGTGGATGATTAAAGTTAATGGGTATTGTAACAAACAGTAATCATTTGCACAATCTTAAAATATTAGCTGCACGCCTTTAATATCAGCTAAATCAATAGAATTACGAAATCTGTCTCGGTGACGGCACACCTGGTGAACGATGGCAGCTTTGCTACGTAGGTGGGAGCAACTGAATTGAGAAAAGGAAGTCATTTATGGAAAATATTTATCAGAAAAACAATTTAAAAAGTATGAAGATGAACTTAATTGAAGTGATAAGATCAGAAATTCTTTTTTGCATTTGAAATTTGGATGTGCTAATGTATGTACAGTTGCTGGATAATAAAATGCAGATTGTGAATATAAATTTGGATGTTCTGGTGTAAAGATTTGTAAAAGTTATTGAAGAGGACTGTTTTCTTTAGTTCATATTGAGACTCAAATTCTAGTTCACCGGAAATTGTCTATAAGGTCATGATGGAAAATATATTTTAGCTGTATTTAATTAAAAGAGATTTGAATCATTCATTAAATTTTGTGTTGAAGGTTTCATCTGTATTAAAAAAAAATCTGTGCCTTGGATAGTCCGACCAATTGCTTGGTATGAACTGGATGAAAAAGAACAAAAAAATGTGGTTTGGAAATAGTCCACTGAAGTTTGAGAAAATAAATGAAATTTTGTGATAATTATACTTAAACACTTAAACAAGACATCATGAATGAAATTAAGGAATACAAGTCTTTTGTGACAAAATGACATGAATAATGAAATTTATATATAACATTTTTAAAATTTTAAAGGTGACAGTGTGACAAATTGTTAAGGTATCTTGAGTTCAGTCAGGAAGACTATTGTTATTATCTTATATAATCCAGGATTTATGGTGTTTACAAAATGCCTTTTGGATTATAATACAATGTGATGCAATGAATTTTTAAACCTTTACTGTGGATTTAATTGTGGTGAATGTGTAGGATTTCATAGTGAGGTGTACACAATTGTATGAAATTTTGGATACTTGATATTACATGAGAATTGACTGCTGATGTGTGAGAAATGATGGAGTATATGAGAATATGAGAAATTACTATTAAATTTTAAGAAATGACCAATATATCGCTAATCTTAGGATTATCTGTAACATATTTGTTATTTCTGTTACTTTCTGTTCCAACATTAAGGTGTGAGACATCGTCAAATGCCTGTAGTCCTGACCCATGTCAGAACAATGTATCGTGTCAAGAAGAAGATCATGGATTCAAGTGTGACTGTGGTACTTCATATGTAGGACAGACATGTAGTGTTTCTGTAAGTATTTTCACCAGATGCTATAGAGTCTTGTAGTTAGAGATTCAGGTACCCAGTTAGTGTTATAAGACCAATGCATAAATAACTGTAAAAGGTAGGTGAACATGGTTGGGACAATGTTTGAATTTAGCAAGTTAAATTATAAATTGAATATTATTTTAAAAATTTTGTTTTGTTTAACTTTGTTTTTAGGCAATAGTTACAGATTAATACATTTAACAAATGCCGTCATATATTTACTAAAATGAAGTTTTTTAACATATTTATAAAATTACAATACATTAACAGTATCACCTTTACATACATGATGCAGTAGTAAAAGGAATGTGAAAAAAAAAGTTTAAAGAAGGAAGAGGTAAAAGATACAAGAAGCAACAACTCTTTTAAGTTTGGAAAAACAGGCAAGTCCATGGCCATCAGAAAAATGGACTAAGACAAAACAGAACAAAAAAACACAACATTGAAAAATAAAAGATTTGACAACACGGACCCTATTGATTCTGCCTCCCGTTGGCCAGGATATTTTGAAATTTTAACTTTCATGATTGGAGAAATATTACAATTCACATTTAAACACCTAATTCTTCAGTGTGACTGGTGTATGGATCTCAGTTCTAAATATTGTTACCAGTGATGTTACAAGAATGTAACATTCTGATTATTTCTTTACCAATAACGAGACGAGAATAAGGTGAAACAGGTGGGAATTTCAACCACTAGAGGTTAAACAAATGGTTGTCCATTGGGTCAAGAAAGTTGAAAATGTACCTAATTATGGAAGAAAGTCTGCTTTGTACAAGATCGGCATAAGGTGCTAGTTCACTGAAGTATCAGCCTGCAGTTTTATAGACATGTCACACCTATCAAAACATTCAGACTCCTAGCCAACCAGCCCTAGCTCAAACTTCTAAAAGTTGCATGCTTAGTAAAGAACCAGAAAATGTTGCATGGTTTTATCTGTATCAGTCTTTGGATATTAGTCATGCAACAAAAATTGTCCTCAGTCACCAAATTGATCATGTGCAAATTTATAATACTTAAAATGCCACATTTTTCCGCATGTTGACAAGGATGTATTTTTATTCATATTTTCCACTAAAATCTGTGACTAAGGTAGAAATGAGAGTCCAATGTTATAAGTCTACCACATTTGTATTATTTGTCTGATGCCACATTAGCAGGAAATAGAAAATGTAAATGTGTTCATTTATATTACAGGCTTCATCTACATGTTCCCAGAATCCATGTGAAAATGGACAGTGTCAAAATGTAGCAGGAGTAAGTATAAAGGGAGATAATCCACAAAACAATTGGCATAGGCTTTTATTTGGCACTACCAAAGAAGAGATATTGGTGTTTAATTGCTGTTTCTAAACCATAAATTAATTTTTATCTGGGTCATCCACAGAATGAGGGTCAATGAAAAGATCCCTGTAGAAAGCATATATTTCTTCAGAATCTGCAGTGAATGAAGCAAAAAAAAACAGAGGGAATGTAGTAGTCTGGGTTACTAAATTTTGGTTTAGGACCCTTTTTATTTTAGTTAAGACACCCATATGATTATTTTCCATTTCCATCTAGGTAATTGGAGTAATAAAGTACTAAGAGAGTCTAAAAAGTGGTGATAAAGGGAGATAATTCTTTATCTTCTTGAAATTTTACTCATAATCTTAGGGCTATTCCAGAAATAACTGTATGGATTTGGGGGTGGGATGCAGAAGGCACTATTTATCTGACCCAGCCATGTGTAAAATTTTAATTGATTCTACGCTATAGTTCTTAAAAATGATCCATCAGATTTTTATTACCGGTAAATGCCTTCCGACCCCTCCAAACAATTATTTTTGGAATAGCCCTAATACAGAATTTCATTTTGTTTTTTGTGAATTACAAGTTTATTTACATAAACCTTTTTAGCTGTGATAATTTATTGCAATGATACAGAAAAATAACCTTAGTTTGGTAGGATATTTCTGACCATATATTGCTGTTATCATTAGCACTGCCTCATTCTTATGTATACTTGTTCTTTTTAAAATGAAATTGATCACTGAATTTTAACAATATGTACCTGTGGTTTTGCATTATGTACAGTAAATGCAGTGCTATTTGTCTGTTTATTAGGTCACACCAAGTTTCAACTGTTCATGCCCAGCAGGTTATACAGGATATTTATGTGAGATACCTATAGACTTTTGTAAAGATCAGCCATGTGAGAACGGAGGAAACTGTACATCACTGACATCTGATTACCAGTGTTCTTGTCCTACAGGTATATTGCTAATATTTTTGTAATGGGTCCGAACCCTGCTCGTTGTACTTCATGTGTTAAGGTTGCAAACATCCATCCAGTTCAGCTGGATAGTTGTTTAGCATTTCTTCCCCCCATTAAGTCTGGCAGTCACTGTAAAAATTGCTGAAATTAACCCAAAAAAAAAACCAAACAAACAAACATCTGACCAACCAACCAATTTCCTTTTTCACAAAGATTTTAAAAATAATGTAATTCTGTATTTTAATTCTTGGACGTTAAAACTGAGCTACATTGTTTTTCTGAATTTATAAAAAAAGACATGATGATCTTAAAAGAACATTAATTTTCAAAAGTAATGCAAAGCAAGAATTTTTTTCTGTATTGAAGAAAAATATTTCTCACTAATGAGACAGACCAGTTCTTATTTTCAACCATGTGAGATTTCCTTGTCTCAACCCACGGGTGAGATAAGAAATTCACGAGTATTTTCCCGCCATTTTGTATTTCTTT
>JAOXYJ010261647.1:0-10005 GCA_028566555.1 Lithophaga nigra | reverse complement strand
TAAGGAAAAGTTTTTCTACCCTTTTTGATTTTACTGTTGTGTGAAATGGACAGAACGAAAAAGATACAGTTAAATAAAGAAATGAGTGAAGAAGAGAATTCACAATGTTAAATCCCATCTTCTCGTCGCAAAATTGTTTTTGACTTTGTGGGTTAAAGTGACAATAAAATATAATTATTAGATAAAAATATTAGATAAAATTATTAGAAAAATATTAGAAGATGACACCACTGTAAAACAGTAGAAATGCTTTAGAAAAATGAACTAACCATGTTGATTTTTATTTTTTTAACAGTAGCAACACTGGAAAAATCCTTTTTTTCTGTAAAATTTATATCTGTTAGCCTTGAAAATTTCTAACTATCATATACATTGTCAGATGTTGGTGGCGAACTGTCACCTGGTGGTTAACGGATTAGTCATCAAATTAATGTGACGAACAAGATAACCGCCAGTGAGTTGCCCTGTTTATATTGTGGCCTCATTATCCTAATTTCGCATGCCAAAAACGGCCCTAGTAAAACGGTCCTAATTTTGAAATTCTTCAAGATTTTGGTTTTGCCTGCATGAAATCGAAGGATGAAAGAGGCGTCATCTTATCTAAATACAAGTAAGTCTTGAAAGTTACAAACATATTAAAATTATCACTAAAGATAAAACATTTTTCAAAGAAACGTTAAAATTTTCTGGTTAAACGTAAAATGCAAACATATATATCTATCCAGCAAAAAATATATCACAGTCTTATGAATATCACAAATTTGTTTGCTTGTTCCTAAAATTTCTGACCGTTTGCTATAAATCGAAAGTAAATATAATTTTACTACGGAATCAATATTAATTCCTATAAACATCTTTATCAACAATTAAGGTCTAGTAAGATCTATAACTGATAAAAGGGTGATACATGTAACTGTGTAAATTCTATGCCTTTGTTATATCATATGCTTTGCATCTCAATAAAATAGTTACAACGGATATCTCGATAAGATGGGCATTGCAGCAGGAAATATTCAGTTTCGACGGCACCTGTATGGCAAATTTAAGGAGGACATTTAGTCGAATCTATTACCCCAAAGATCATTAACATTGGAGAAGTAGGGTTGTTTTCCGGGAAAAAGATAAAACTGATGATACATATAAATATTACCTTTTCTCTGAAGATTCTGGCGAACAGCAGAAGTCTCTTCCTCTCTCTCGCGTTCTCTCCTTATTAAAGACGTCAATCGTTGGACATATCTTCTCTCCGTTTCTTCGTCCATACAACACGTTTCTAAATTATCAAGCCTTGATACAAATTCCTTATTTTGTTTATGTAAGTATATCTCAAATCGATTGGCTATATCTTTGAACAACAAAAAGTAATCGGCCAATTCTGAATCAATCACATTGGTATTTCCTCTATGTAAAATTTCATTTCGTTTTCTTCGAATACGTTCCACGTCATCTCCAATCGTCACCTCTGTTGACGTTGGATCATTCCTGTGATCCCAGCCTTTTGTAGGACTGGGAATTATATTGAGATTTCTAATAATTTTATACATTAACGGAATATCAAAATCAGCGTACTGATTTGTTTGAATGTTATTTATAAGTAGCCACTCGTGTGACCTCAGATTTTTGGCAAGGAATCTGTTTGAACTCACGTGACCGTGTAAAAGATGAGGTGGCTCTTTAATCAGAAGTAATTCTCGTAGAAAATCTGGGAGTTCTTTCTGAGCTGCATGACCCAGTCTGGCATAATTTGTCATGGCATTCCGGCAACTTGGGTTCGAGGAACTTGCATGGGCCATCATTGGTGCTGAAAACATGAATTTATCTATAATGTTAAAGATACCACAAACAATTAAAACTGACCTTACATTTACATCAGAAAACAATTATAAACATGCTTTCTCTATTCTTCTAACAAAATGGCTTCCTCAGTACGACTGCGAAACAAAATGATGAATTTGAAATGATAAAAAATATTTACTTGTTGCACTTATAGCACAAATTCTAAAATAATGCCCTGATTGTCTAGTTAAATACCAGAATATTGTTCAGGTCTGGGTATATTTTCTCACGTGAAGCGTAAGAGCTAGAAAAAAAAGATGAATGGTGGAAGATTTTTGTCTTCTGCTAGTGCAACTTTGTCACATTTCGGTCGAACGAATTTGACAACTCTTTGAGCACTCCAGATACACGGAACATCCCAGACGGTTAAAGTGGGGAACCGCTGTTTAGTCCCCGTTCGGACAGCAGTAGGTGCATACTATATCACGACAGATATCCGCACCAGGGAAAGTGGACCCGAGTTACATACTAAGTACATGGCTCAACTAAATTAACCTATTAACAAACGCCCAAAGGTCGTCTGACCAAGGGCATTTAGTTGCTTGTGTAGGACGGTAAAAACTCTCATCATTATCAATTTTTAAGGGAGTTATATACGCTTTGAATACTTTTCTGAAGCTGTTGATGATCTTAACTTTTAAGAGACATTACGGCATAATAAATACATAGCCACCCCGAGGGAACACCGGGCTATAGACACAGGACCTAGCTTTTCTAGCTTGCGGAGTAGAACCCCTCCTTAACGGACTGTCCGTAGGTTGTGCGGGATTATAGATACACAGCCACCCCAGGGAACATCAGGGTATAGAAAAAGAGCCTAGCTTCTCCAGCGTTCGGGGTAGAGCTCCTCCTTAACGGACTGTTCTTGGTTTTGCGGGATGAAAAATAAACAATTTGTTTTGGGTAATGTTGTGCTGTCTGCACGCTAACGAACCCTTGCAATGTTGTAAGGCGAAATTTTCCGCCCAACCTTATCCATTTACATTCCCTTTTACCTATAGCAATCAAAATTTTTGCCCACAGCCTCATTCCAGTCTCTTTTTTTGTGTGATCGTTTATAAATTTTTTCTCGTTATAAATATAGCTGTAATACTGCTCACTTGAAGTTAAACAATAATCAATCAACCAGTTAAGAGATATGGGGTATTCAAAATGATCATTGGAGCATGTGATCATCACAGGTGTCATAAGTCTAAGGTTATATCGGTCTTCAACTCTATTACCGAAATTTTGACTGATGCTTGTTGGTACTCTCGCGAACAGATAGTTCACAATTACCAAAGTACTGACTACTGTGCTGTTGATAAACTAGGGAACTTACACTCCAAATAGGACCGAAGTACTAACTATTGGGTTTGTGATTCCCTCACTGACATTCCACCGATACCGAAGTGCTGGGTTGGTGATACTCTTACTTACTGACAGTCCACATGTACCGAATCACTAACTGGGTTGGTGATATCCTCACGAACTGACACGCCATAAATACAGAAGTACTTAAAACTGAGTTGGCGATACCCTAGAGCACTAACAGTCTTCCAAACTGACTACTAGACTGGTAATACCCTCACAAACAGTTCACAAATACCGAAATATTGACTGTTGGGTATTGATACTCACGAACTGACAGTCCACAAGTACCAAAGCACTGACTACCTGGCTGTTGATACCATAGAAAAATTACAGTCCACCAGTACTGGCTACTCGGTTGGTGATATACTCCTAAATTGATAGTTTACCAGCTTCAAAGTATTGACTACTGGGTTGGTGATACCTCACGAACTAACATTCCACTATTACAGATGTACTGACTACTTGGTTGTTGATACCCAAGGGAACTAAAAGTTCACTGTACAGAAGTGCTAATAACTAGGCTAGTGATACCACTACGAATGGACAGTCCATAGTGCATAAATACTAGCCACTGAGTTGGTGGTATCCCCACGAACTACATTCCACTCGTAAAAATATACTTGCCAATTGGCTGGTGATGTCCTAGGGACAGTCTGCCAGTACAGAAATACTGACTACTTGGCTGATGATACCCTAACGAACTAACAGTCCACAATACCGATGCATTGGCTGTTGGGTTGGTGAATATCCTCTGTAATTGACAGTCAACATATGAAGAAGTCCCGATTACTGAAATGGTGATACCCTCATAAACTGACAGTCTATCGGTACGGAATAACTGACGACATGGTTGGTGATACAATCACGAACTAACAGTCCACCCCTACCGATGTACTGACTATTGGGTTGGTGAATACCCTCTGTAATTGCGAGCCAACAAGTTCCGAAATACTGACTACTGGGCTGGTGATACCCTTACGAAATGACAGTCCATAGGTACAGAAATACTGAATACTAGGCTGGTGATGCCTTGGGAAATTACAGTCTACCAGTCCCGTGAACTGGTGATACCCTCACAAACTGACAATCTACCGGTACAGAAATACTGACGACATGGTTGGTGATACCCTCACGAACTGACAGTCCACCGGTACAAAATACTGACTACTAGGCTATTAATGCCTCAGAAAATGACAGTCTACCAGTTCCGAAGTACTAAATACTGTCAGTCTTTGACTAACAACCCCAGTGTTGACACTCTTGTGATCTATAGTTTATATCACTAACTTCTTAGACAACTCGGGCTCCAAGGCCCCATGTATCACAGAATACGTAGCGTACAGCACGTCTCTGACTAACAACTCCATTGCTGTCACTCTGATTATCTGATATCACTAACCTACTAGACCACTCGGACACCCAATCTCCTGTATCATATACCTGGCCCCGAGCAAGTCTCTGACTAACTACCCTAGTGTTGTCACTCCGATTATATATAGCTGATATCATTAACTTCCTAGACACTCGGACTAACCTCTTTGACCATTGGCTTACCGAGGCCCCTGTATCATAAAATACCTCGTCCTCATGACATCAGTTTTTACTGATGATACTTTTATACTATAAAACCTTATAAAATTTTATAAAACTAGGGTTTATCTTAAATAGTTCACAGGTATCTTCGAACTTTATTTAACTGGATTGGATTTTTTTTGTTGATTTTTTGGTGTGTTTCTGTTTTCATATAGTTTGGGTTTTCGACACTTTCTTCAAAAGGTTTGGGTTCTACTAGTGCTAATGATGTTCAAAACAGAAACCCTGGTCTGTTGGTCAAATTTAAGAACGGTATTTTTTGCATTTCATTATTCGTCCGCAGCAGGTCTTTAACTTACAACCCCTCGATTGATTCTGCGATTTTCTATACTTAATAGCTGATACGACCAACTTCCTAGACCACTCAGGCACCGAGGCCGCATGTGTCAAAGAATACCTCACCAGCAAGTATCTGACTAACAATTTCAATGTTTGTGATCTAAAGTTGATATGACTAACATCCTAAACCGCTCGGACACCGAGGCCTGCTGTATTACAGAATACCTCGTCCCCAGCAAGTCTCTGACTAACAACTCCAGTGTTGACACTCCGGCGATCTATTAGTTGATATGAGTAACTACTTACAATGGGCAACACGGCGGATGTCTTATGAGAGGCAGGCCCTACTTAAACCATCCGGAGCTCCTGAGTACACCTCATACTACACGTATATGCCGTAAATCATTCCAGATCGTTTCATCTTTAAGTATTGTCAGCTTTAATTTAATTTTTAATAGTCCTTGGCAATGTATATAATTGGTTAATAAATTAAATTATAAGCTAAAAGATTACTAGAAGTATGCAATAATCATAAGTCCGTACAAACAGACAATAATGACAATAATATGACAATAAAAAGACGGACACAGACAATACTAAAAATCAAAACCTGCAATACAACTGGATATAAAGTTAGGTGTTCCGTACGGGTAAGTATTTCCTGCTTCATATATAACATCACGAAGCAAGTTAACCCTTTACAATTACTATGCTTCATAGTTGGAACATTTGTGTTTTCTGGTATGATTGAGCATGTCTGTTTAAATATTGATCGAGCAAAAATGAATACTGCTTCACCAAAAACGCCTGAACTGTAAAGAGTTAAAAGTAGTGTATTTGAGAAAACAGAACTGGGTTAAAATTACAAATCCCATGATCATTCTTGAAATGTACATTCCGTAATGGTGAACCTGTTCCTGATGGCGATCATAGATCTTCCGACTTCAAGTAACCATGGCTACGCAGATGTGAAATACAAGTGCATACTTCATCCCCTGATCGAGCCAGTAATATCGATACATCTACTTAGAAATGAGAACCCCCAAGTCGTTATGTTTGTCGTTAACCTTCGTTTGTCGTCTATTTCCAGGAACAAGATCAAACATTAAATAGACATTGAAGCGTCTATTGTGTTCCGTTATTTCAAATACACTGAGATACATTGATTTTGATGTATTTTAGTTGGTTGAAGAACGTATCGAAGGGAGAGGATTGTAAGCAAGGACTCTATGACTCCATACTGACTCACATACTGTCTAAGACAATATATAGACAATATGTAACTCAACACTGTGTGCGCATGACTCGTGGTCACTCTATCCCAATTAAGTGTACGCTAGATTTTAATGGCCACTCTACACCAAGCAAGTGTGGGCAAGGCAATGAGAGGCCAGGGTATCCCTAGAGTGCACTTACTTAGAATAGTGTACACTCTCCTTCAGCAGTAATCCTCAGCTATATTCTTTAACCAAAATACATTGAAATCATAGTAAAAGTAACCTCTTTGACTTCTTTTCAATCCAAAACTAATCAGATTGAGGGTATCCCTGTCTAATCTTCCAGTTCAGTCTTGAAAATCCCAAACTTTGGTTATCCCACCTTCTCTACTCTTCAATGCCGACATTTTACATTGTCTGTATTTACATTGTACTTTGACATGTTTAAGACCTCGAAAGTTATATAGGAAGGTAACTCCATCCACTTTAACACACTGTTTCACGTTTTGTTGTTTTCTTCCTTACCATATAAACTTATGCTCCATTTCATTAGAACTCGCCTCAATCTGAGATTGTTCTAAGGTATCAAGATTGTCAGATATTAATTGTGATTTATAAAAAAAAATCATTATTAGATTGTAAGGTAATATGTTCATATTATCTTTCACTAAGGTAATATACCACCTTGCCATCTATTGCAACTATCAAAACGATGAAATGTGTGTAGGTGTTTATCATGCAGACGGTCGTTCCCCCAATTTCAAACATTTTGGACCTTCTAACCTGATTTCCTGTCAAAAGTACCTAATGGGGTAGAATCGCCGTTGTTCGCTATAAGAAAAAGCCAGAAAAGTCGAAAACGCAAAATTGCAAAAATGCAAATGCGCGAAAGGAAATTAGTTTCGCACTTTCGCGTTTTCGCCTTGTGAAAAACAAAGGAAATCACAAAGGCGAAAATACGAAAAGGGAAAATGACCACATGCAACCACCATAGCATTTAACACTTAAAATTCTAACTGTTTAAAACAAATAATACAGATAAGTATTGATGTTCATGAAACAGCATCACCCCTGAAACCCAAATGTTTGTTTAAAATAAACGTTTTCTCGCATTTTCAGGGAACATAAATAACGACCATCATTTTATTATGTATGTATCATATACTAAAAATCTTTAAGTGAACTTTTAAATCGCTCCCTTTTACCGTCCTCAAGATAAAGGGAAAACTGTAGATACCAGAGGTCATAACCCACTGATCCACCAATCAAACGGCAGATCTTAAATCAAACGAAGGGAAATAATCAGATCCTGGAATAGTTAAATTCTGGAATATAGGATTAGTTCAGATCTAATTTGATCAAAGTGTTATTATCGTTTATTCTGTATATTTTCCTATTTTTTTAACATGAATTAAATTTTTGCTTTAACTAATTTAATTAAAGCAACGTTTAGATCAAGAATTTGCCAATAACTGCTCAACGGCATAGCTTTGGTTTTTAAATTCTATTTTGGATGAAACTTTTAGTATAAATACTTACTATTATTGCCGTAATTTGTAAACTCTCGAGATTCAAACTGCACACTAAATATATTTAAAAGACAAGTGTACAAATTTTACGTTGTGAGTAATAATTAAAAGGAGTAATAACATTAACTTCCTTATGCATTTCCGTCATAACGCACAACACACTTACCTCTTAAAACGTGAATTAATACATTATTGTACTAAATTAACTTTGGTATCGTATCATGTATTGAATTTATATAAAAGAGATTAAGAGAATCAACTTCGAGTTGGGACGATACCTAATTGCTACTTCACGATCATAGTCCATGCCCCTTGAAGTCTGAGAACAATAAAATATGTGTGCATAAGAAATAATTACTTCATTCAAATTCAGATGGAAAAATTCATTTCTTAAAAATGGTGAACTAGTAGTTTAAAATGTTCAATCTATATGGCATTTAAACACAGTGCCCCGTTTTTTTGAAATAACAGTCCACAGTATCCTTGCCAGACCACTACGACATCATCATTCTAACACCCACCTGACCAGTCCTAGCTCACTGATGTAGCAGCCCACTTTAGAAATGTCACGCCACTCTGACAAATTATTCTGACTTGCAGCTAACACGAGCTAGCTCACTGAAGTAATAGTCCTCCGTAGACATGTCACACGATTGGGATACATTATTCTGACTCCAACCTGACCAGTCCTTGCTCATTGAAGTAGACATGTCGCACTACTGGGACACATTATTCTGACTCCCAGCTGACCGGTCCTAGCTCACTGAAGTCGTTGTCCACACTAGACACGTCACACCACTGGGACAAACTATACGATTCCCAGCGACCAGTCCCAACTCACAGAAGTAACAGTCCACAGTGAACATGTCACACCACTCCGATACATTATTCCAACTCCCAGCTGACCAGGCCTAGCTCATTGATGTAGCAGCCCACATTAGAAATGTCACGCTACTCTGACAAATTATTTTGACTTGCAGCTAACACGAACTAGCTCACTGAAGTAAAGTCCTCCGTAGACATGTCACACGACTGGGATACATTATTCTGACTCCAACCTGACCAATCCTTCCTCATTGAAGTAACAGTCCACAGTCGGCATGTGGCACTACTGGGGCGCATTATTCTGACTCCCAGCCGACCTGTCCTACTTCACTGAAGTCATTGTCTACAGTGACATGTCTATCCACTGGAACATATTATTCCGACTTCCAGACGACCAGTCTTATCTCACTGATGTAACAGTCCACAGTAGACATGTCGCACCACCGGGACACATTATTATGACTTTATTATGACTCCCAGCTAACCAGTCCTAGCTCACTGAACTAATAATCTGCAGTTGATTAGTACACATTATTCTGACTCCCAGCCGACCAGTCCTATCTCACTGAAGTAACACTCCTCAGTAGACATGTCACAACACTGTGACACATTATTCTAACTCCCAGCCGACCAGTCCTACCTCACTGAAGTAACAGTCCACAGTAGACTTGTCACACCACTGGGACACATTATTCTCACTACCAGCTGACCAGTCCTACCTCACTGAAGTAACAGCCTACAGTAGACATATCACACCACTGTGACACATTATTCTGATTCCCAGCTTATCAGTCCTACCTCACTGAAGTAACAATCCACAGGAGACATGTCACACTACTGGGGCACATTATTCTCACTCCCACCCGACCAGTCCTAGCCCACTGAAGTTACAGTCCACAATATTCTGATTCCCCGCTGACCAGTCCTAGCTGACTGAAATAACAGTCCGCAGTAGAGATGTCGCATCATTGGAACACATTATTCTCACTCCCAGCCGACTAGTCCTAGCCCACTGAAGTTACAGTCCACAATATTCTGATTTCCAGCTGACCAGTGCTAGCCCACTGAAGTTACAGTCCACAATATTCTGATTCCTAGCTGACCAGTCCTAGCCCACTGAAGTTACAGTCCAAAATATTCTGATTCCCAGCTGAGCAGTCCTAGCTGACTGAAGTAACAGTCCGCAGTAGAGATGTCACACCACTAGAACACATTATTCTCACTCCCAGCCGACCAGTCCTAGCCCACTGAAGTTACAGTCCACAATTCTGATTCCCAGCTGACCAGTCCTAGCTCACTGAAGTAACAGTCCGCAGTAGAGATGTCACACCACTAGAACACATTATTCTCACTCCCAGCCGACCAGTCCTAGC
>JAOXYJ010261536.1:0-10005 GCA_028566555.1 Lithophaga nigra | reverse complement strand
AAGACGGACGGACGGACGGACAGACGGACAAGGGTAAAACTTAATGCCCCCGTCGCCGTACGGCGGGGGCATAAAAATAATAATACGATAGCATTCAAGATGACATAATGGTAAAATGTTCGCTACATGTTGGTATTCAGGCACTAATATATTACAATCTATACAGACCACATATTTCCACTAATCATTTGGTTTTACTTTCAGTATTGTTTTGTTTCGAAGTATTCTTAAAATTTTTAGGTAAGCAGAGAAATGGCAGCACCGGGTTTGCGCAGGCAACCAACATTGCCAATGGATCCACCAAGTGATGACTCGCCTAGAAAGATATTGAAGGCAAAGCGTAGGCTAACAGGCCGATCAAGTACAACAGCCTCGTTGGTGTCATCTTCATCAAGCGTTTCATCTCTTATTAAACCTTCATTGTCCAAGAAAGGCACGTCCATCGTATCCATGACAAAGAAACGCAGCGTAACATCATCCATCACAAAAGTTCCATCACTGACGAAGAAAGCGTCGATCACGAAAGAAATGAGCGATATTGCTACAACGGCCATATCACTGGATTCCGGAGCACATATTGGGAAAACAGGAGTTATAACAGACGACGATATTGGACCAGATGTTGATCTGACAGAAGTAGATGTACCATCAACATTTTCAGAAACAGGCGAAGCTGTTGTGACGTCGTTGAAAATGCTTTTGTCTGGAACCGGAAGTTTGTCCAAAAAATTATCGCGAAAGGCAAGTTCACGTGCAGCATTTCCTCCTTTGCCACTATTACCCCCAGGAGGACTTGTTGAGATTGCGTTCTCCTTTGATACGACTGGATCAATGAGTGCAGCTTTAAAGGAAGTTAAAGGCAGAATAAAAGATATTGTTCAAAAACTCCAATCTGATGTGCCTGGAATTCGAATTGCAATTTTCGCCCATGGCGATTATTGCGACAAAGATAAATATATTGTCAAGTGGATAGATTTTGGGGCTACGCTTCCTGAACTTCATGACTTTGTCAATAATTGTGAAGATACTTATGGAGGTGATGGGCCGGAATGTTACGAACTTGTCTTAAGGCGTGCACATGAAGTTTTGTCCTGGACTCCTGGTAGCAAAAGGTCACTGGTCATCATAGGTGACGATATTCCTCATGAACCAGGATACAGATATGGTGATTTCACCAATGATATAAATTGGCGTGACGAATGCACCAAACTTAAAGACATGGTAGGTTGTATAATTAGGTTGGGTTGTATGTTTATTTTGTATTCTATATTAGTACATATAGAATGAGAATCTTACTGCCAGTCCGCATCAACCTTTCAAATTTAACACAAGATGTAAGCATATGAAACAAACAAATGAGTAAATTTCTTTGTCGACATCACTTACACCCTCTCCTCACGATTCACTTCTTTTAAACAGATCTCTCATACCTTTTGAATGAGGCTGGGATTGCATGTTACTGATGTTTTCGGAACATGAATTTACTTCGTCCAGCTGAAAGCTTCACACGGACGGGCAGTGCATTTAGAATGAGGGTCTGAAAAAGTTAAATGAGGTAACAAATGAAACAACACAGATAGTACCACGAATACAATAAAACTACAGGTTTAGTAAAAACTTAATTGGACCTACTTAATACTTGGTCTTTCAGTTTTCATAACTACCATTTCTGACTTTTGGACTATTTTTCATTATCAGAAGATACCAAATTTGATGCACCAGATGATACATGAAATAACGTTTGTAGAGTATGTGACATATTTCCGTGGTGTTATTTGTGTATAATTCACAGTTGGGAAACCCACAGTTGGACACATTCAGATTACTTGTTACTTAATACATTGAAGCTGGTGGAAATCGAAATGTTAGCGATACAAACTTCATTGTCCTAAACAATAAAAAGATAAATTCTATATTTGCCCGAGTCTAAATACCCACTGACTATAAGTTTTCAGAATAAGGACCAACAACGGTGTAAGCAGAGCGGAAAGTAGGAGTTCATTTTGTAGAGTATTTAAAGTTTTGTGTTTTTTGTTGTTGTTTATTTCATTTTGCTTTTTCCTCCTGTTTGCACCAGCGTTGTCTTGTAGTGTCAGGACCGTACATTTTTGATTAGCTATCGAGTATTCTATTCCCAAAATTCCAGCAAGAAGTCCCAGTACAGTGTAGATGAATCGGTCCGAATCAACATCATGATAAACTGTTGTAGAATAACATTTAACTTTTGAGTACTTTTTATATTCAGGGAGTTAGAGTTTATGGTGTTGCAGTAAGAGCAGGGACCACTGAGCAGAAGTTTTACCAAGAAATAGCGAAGAGGACAGATGGGTTGATGATAACCTTAGACAAGTTTGACCTTATATTTGAACTAATGATGGCCATTTGCTACAGAGAAGGCGGGGATGAATTACTCAGAGTAAGATCAGTTAACGTAACAGTATGAATGCAAATATGGTCAAATTAACAGAAAATTGATTTAATTTGTTTTTGGAGACCTAAATTCTTCAGAAAAATAACGTTAATTCAAGGCTTAAAAATGAATAGAAAAGGTACAGTTCATCACTTTTTAAAGTAAAGAAGAAAATTAATTAAATGATACAGCACAGTAAAAAATGAATAGTTGATTACATGGATTTAACAGGCCTTAGGGGATACATCAAAAGTTCAAAGTAGGATAAAAAAACTTAATTCACATAGTTTTTTTCTGGACCCTCCTCCCCCTCAAAACTTGATTTGGAAAATGTTGGTCACCATATAGAACAAAAGTACACTTGCTGAAATTGACGATTCATGTTTTGATTCATTTGTTACTTAGAATATGATGATGTTCTTGTTGTTTTTTTAAGCTTTCAACTTTACACTTCTGTGTTTTAACCCTCCTTTTTTCCCCACACTATAAGAATTAAGTTTTTTTCATCCTACATTGAACTTTTGATGTATCCCCTTAATATCACTCAGCAATTCTAGCAACCACTTCATCAGTTAAGGAAGCCAGAATATTTTTGGAGAACAACAAATAAGTATCGCATATGGTAAGAGTTTTTGCCGAGGGGACAGGGCGAGCAAATATGACTTAATTAATCAATATACCAACTAAGGTGGTATAATCTACTTTTGAAGATTAATAAATAAAAAACTGTATAGATAAAATTTAGAAATATTAATTTAATGTTAATCTTGATTACGATTTATAATACAGGCTTACCAAGATGAACTGAAAGAGAAATATGGCGTTGCGAAATTAAGCAAAACTTTATCAGGGATGTTCACTGGTCTCACAACAGCTAAAGGATTAACACCTCTAGGAACAGGTCTGTTTGCACCACCTCCTACAACAGGTCTGTTTGCACCACCTCCTACAACAGGTCTGTTTGCACCACCTCCTACAACAGGTCTTTTTGGTAGTCCTCCTTTTGGGGCACCTTTAGGAGGATTGGCACTTACTATACCAGGAACTTTACCTGGAATGAAACTTGGTACAGCTGCTAAAGGTAGAAAGAGGAAAGCACCTCCAGATACAACAAAAGTGGGGAAGAAGACGGCAAAAGCATCGGTATGGATCTGTTTTATAAATTTCTAATCAATCGAATTATCAATGTTTGAAAGGTTTATTTATTTCTAGCAGATTTTCGATGATGTTGACAAATATTGTAAATCGTCATTTTCTTTACAAAGATTCAACAGCAAGTTGTAGATTATGTTATATATTGAAAAAGGTTAAGTTTCAAGTAAGGCTGCTTTCTACACATTCCTAAAAGGGTGTCCAGTTAAGGACTTGTTTGTAAAGCGAGTCGGTTTCAATTGCGAGGACGAAATTTGATATTTTTGCAATTTTTATCAAATTTTATGATTTTTTTCTAAGATCCTGTAGTATTCCTATCAGTTTACTAATCAGGTTGATCAGTAGAAATAGAGCATTTACTTTTCAAATTATGCACTGGATAAGAAAAAACATTAAGCTATAAGACAGTGCATAAAATTCGCTGTTGTATTATACTAACACGCGATCTCATTCCCGTCCTTACATAATTCATATTTATTTTTTAAATAGAAAACTGGAGAAAAGCAAATCCTTAGAGAAAAAATGAATGATAGAAAATTCAAGAAAACTAAACCACTTAACCGTCTGCAGTGGTCATCATGGAAGTTGGCTATGTGTAATGGTTCATCTAAGGGTGCAAAGTGGGCAAAATGGTTGAATGGTTACTTCATGAAACAGATTTTCGCCCGCAATATGGATGAGCCAGCAGTTTACGAGTTTGCAATACAGCTTCCATTAAAGAAGAAGAAATATGTAGTTGGATTCAAAGTAGTTGACAGATTACCGACATCTGGTAAATGGTGCGGACAGCTGGTAGGTCGAAGAGACATTCGTGATAAATTTAAACAGGCAGTTTCACAGAACGCTTCTGTGTATGTAAGGCGAGCCAAGTTTCGAAAGAGGAATAAGAAATTTATGGGGAAGGTTCAGAAGTTTCTGTCAGAGAGCAATTATGCATTTGGAACCACAAAGAAAAATTCTCGAATCTTAAAACTTAGAGGTGGTTTTGTCATAAACTAATTACTAAATACATGCATCTGTTGCAATTTGCAACTTTTGAGATTCTGATATGTTTAGTGTTGTTTGTTGAAATTCTGATGGTGTCATTATAAATCATTTTTCGTTTTAGTGTGAAGTAGGAAGACGATTTTTACAATACTAGTTGAACTATTTTCTGTAGAATGATATGCATAAATGATTGTTAACACGTAACATTAGTAGGTAATAAAGGTAATAGCACATGCAGGTGTTATTTTATGAAATTAGTACTTGCTTTAAGACATGACTTAAACGACTTACTGAAGTTCCCTAGTAGGTGTTTTGAAATTCACTGAAAGGCAAATACGAGAAAAAAAAGAAGAAAGAAAAGAAACATATAAAACAACTACTGCATTATAATTGGCACATTTTATGATGTCTATACAACTACCATTTTGTAGGATTGTTTACACCGACGGCGTCATATAAATACGAAATCACGAAAAGAACGTATAATCCAAACTTTTTCCACTTAAACTTTCCTTTCCCATAAAATCTAAGATTCCGAATTCTAACGAAAGAGAAATGTAGTGAGCTAAGTATGAGTTATAAGTTTTCATTTGGTGCAAAGGTGTTAATTTGAAGTCATAATGAAATAATCATCGACACCGCACCTTTTAATATTTTTTAAGAAGAGATGCACTAATTTATAGATATTTGTGGAATTGTTTTTATGATACTGGCACGTACTTTATTCCAACAAAAATTGAAGAATGAAAGATATTTCCACTAAAAAACCGACACGGATACTTAATATGAAAGCTTAAATTTTAGCTCAGTTGAAAATAGACATTACATTTTCATCACTTACGGGTAAAGTATGTGGTGTTAGAGAAAAATCATATTTCGTCAAACCACACTTAATTCAAACAATAAATACACAGAAAAATGAGATTCTTCAGATGCTGAACTTTTTGATTGATAACATATTTGATGAATTCAGTGGACGTATTTTTCAACAGACGGTCTCCTTATCGGTGCAAACTGTGCTCCCGTACTTGCAAACCTCTTTCTGTATTCATATGAAGCAGAATTTATCGAATAACTTTTGAAAACTAAGGAAAATAAAATTGCGCCTAAGTTGTACCAAGGATAGCCCACTCGTCTCTCACTCTGTGGTCGCCTATCAGTTTCGGTGAAAAGGGAAAGCTGAGATATCAGCCATGGAACAGGGTTAATCTGAAATAAAAGTGTATCAGTTAGAACTGATAACGTGATCATAAGTTGACTCTGCAAGATTCATTGCCCCCCAGTTTAACGTAAAACGATAAGGGCTGGTTGATGTTACAAGATTTAAGCCCTCTTTTTTTTAAAAGAAAGACTGTAACTACCATAATAATATCTAAATATTTTGAATTTCTGGTAATCTTCCTATCTTGTCTAATCATCACTACCTACAGTTGTACATGTATATGAATAAGATCCATTGAAAGATGAAAGACTAGTTGATTCTACAAGATGCACCTCCTCTCTTTCTAAATTGAAGAAATGGAACACCTCCAAAACACACATTGATCTTAATATTCAGACAATATTATCGTCTTCATATCTACCTAATAATCCTACTATATTCGAATAAAATCCATTGAAGACTCAAGAGCGCACCCTCCCAACCCGTATTAAAAAAGGCTGTAACTTCATGAAAATATGATCATTGTCATATAATGTCTAATAACTGTACGAAATACGAACAAAATTTATCAGACTATTTGATTCTACAATAGGTAAATAAACTAAGTCCAAAAAGGGTCATGGCTCCCGTACAAATGCCTGAACCTCAGTATCGTGACAATATGATAATTGCTACATAATATCTAGTAATCCTATAAAATATGAGCAAAATTTTTCATAAGATGAGCGACTAGTTGATTCTACAAGATATAAATGAATTAATTCCAAAAAGGGCCATAACTCCTGTAAAAACGCTTCAATCTAAATATCATGATAATATCATTGCCACTTTGTATACCTAGTAATCCTACCAAATATGAACAAAATCCGTAAACAAATGAAAGACTAGTTGCTTCTATAAGCTTTGAGACGGACGGACAAGGTGAAGCCTATATACCACCCACTCTAACGAGAGAGGGTATAATAAAAGAGTTGCCAAGTCCTTTAATTTCACATTCAGAAACAGAGAGGATGTCCAATTGCTAAACATTCCTGAATTGGGCGATTGGACGAAAAAGACTGCTTAATCAAGTTCCTTACAGAAAATTTTCCATTTCTTCAGCGGCAAAATACCAGCTACCCCTGCCTATTGTGTGTTTGTTGCACAAATGATACGATGCGCTACTGTTACTTCTGTGCTACTGTTACTTCTGCGATCCCCCTACGTTTAATTTCGGATTTGCCGTTTGATTCATGGATCCATGAGTTTTCATCTCTAGTTGGTATCTACTTAAAAAATACAAATATAAATACTGAAACGTAATTAGAATAGATATTGTTGTATAGTGAATAATTCATCCCAAAGTTTACTAGATTGTTTACTATTTTTCTGGCAGAGTAGATATTGCTATTTACAAAAAAAGATACTAGACTGATAGAAGTAAATACTGTGATGAATATTTCTTTACTAATTTACTGTGTATCACGTATACATTTTAAGCTCACCTGGCCCAAAGGAGTGAGCTATTGCCATCACTTGGCATTCGTTGTCAGTCGTAAGCTTTTAAAAATATTTAAAAATTCTCAGAATCCACTGGGCCAATTTCCACCAAACTTAGGCACAATCATTTTTTTGGTGTATAGTTTCTAAGTTGTATACTATTTTAATCAAATTTAGATCATATGGTCTTATATTGGTCTATTTTCAAAACTGGGTCCTTGACCTCTGACGACAAAAACCAATATGGCGGCCTTTACTAAAAATAGAAAAAATACCGTAAAATTGTATTTAATAACAGAGTGGCATTACGGAATAAACCTAGCGTATCATATATAATCATGTTTTAGTTTGTTTAGATCTGATGATTCCACCAACAAGCCAACATGTCTTCCGTTACTATGAATAGAACAGGGGTAAAATGCATTATGAACTCTTTTGCAGAAACTGCTGACGGTATTTAACCAAATGTTAAAATGGTCTTGTATTGGTCCTCTTTTAAAATTGGGTCCAGAAATCCCGAACCACAAAAACCAAAATGGCTGCCGTTACTAAAAATAGAAATTATGGAAAAAATACTGTAAAAGTTGTATTAAATAACAGTGAGCAAATTTGTACAATTCATGGCATGGATTACGTATTTCCCTCCCTAAATAGCTACTAATGACATTTGCCAAACAGTTAAGTAGCCGCCGACGTTATGGACCATATGAGCAAAGAATTTCAAAAATCTTTTCTGAAACCAATTTTGTTCAAACATGGTCACATTATCCTTAGAGTGTCTAGTTTCTTAATTATATCCGATGACTCCATCAACCAACCAATATATATACCATTACTATAAATAGAACATAAAGGGCGGGGGAAATGAATATAATGGATTAAATAGAACATAAAGGGTGGGTGGAATGAATATAATGGATTAAATAGAACATAAAGGGTGGGGGAAATGAATATAATGAATTCTTTGCAGGAACTGTTGATGCTTTTCCAACCAAATGTTGGCAAAATGGTCTTGTATTGGTCCCCTAATAAAGTTTGTTCCAATTATCACTGGTCGCAGAAACCAATATGGCCGCCATTACTAGAAAATTTTGAAAAAATACTGGGAAAAAATGTTTTTAAATAACAGAGTGAGCGGATCCATTCACAAGTTCTGGCTCTGTGGTTTCTGCAGAGTCTTTGTCGATCAGGATGTCTTTCTTTTTGATAACTATCAATGCAACAGAATTATGGTTTACAAATGCGTTTTACGCGAATTTAAATACAGTTCAGCGTATGTTGTGTTTCTATTTTGGGCTATTGTCCCTTGTAGAGAAACGAGACGTTTCAACACCAATGAAGATTGTTCTGAATTTTATCTATCTGTTAATATTGATTCGAAATTTGCAACTGATTAATCCTGTTTGTGGAATAAACTTGTTCACAAAATACGTTTTACTAAGGGTTTCTTATAACATTACGTAAATGAAGTGGCTGCTTAACACTACTCGTAAGGACAATATACATGCCATTTTGGCGTCTGTAAAATGAAATGAGGATCAGATCTTCAAACGAATTAGATCGAACTGGGACTGTCTAGAGTAAAGTATAACAGGAAAACTTATCGGGTTACAAGGTGTGTACCCGTTATAATTACCTTGTTTCAAACAAATCAGTAGGAATTATCTTTTCATCTCTTAACATGTCACCAGTATTTTATTCTGCTTTCGTAAAATTCATAATATTTATTTCACAAATGAATCAACTTTACTATTTCATATACCCGCATTTTTCTGTTCATCTAACTGTTATAGGCGCTCATTATTGATAGGAAAATAATAATAAAACAACGGTACATTTTGTATATCATTATCAATTTTAGATTAACCAGCAAGCTATTTCTCCAGTTCCTTTTCATTTTAGTCACTATAGACATGTTTTCTTTTCTATATTTAGAGATGACATACCACGAAATTTTCAGTGGAAGACCAGAAAAAAGACAGTTCCGACCAATTTATGGTGAAAAATCTAAGAATGTCATTCGACACTTTTATCCCTTATCGCTAGTTAATTGTACATTCGCTATGACGTTCGGCAAACTGACGTTCAGGTGAAAATGTACGAGTCTCATTCCAGTCGGTACACATGCAAGTTTAGGTTAATAATGTCATGTTTTATGGGTGATGTTAAATACTACTTGCAGTTCATCTTTCCAAATAAGCTTGAATGACACCACAGATATAAGAGTATCCATTTTGCCGATTGTCTGTTGGAAACACTGATAAGATAAAACCACTGAATTCAGTAAAGATATTGTCTGTTGGAATGTCCAGCATAACAATACGTACATGGAGAAATAAAAATACGCATAAAACATGCACATAAAAACTGATTGTGTAAATTTTAATAACATTTCATTGTCAATGAGTCTAAGCAAATTTTAAAATCGTCAGAGTCCATTCTAATTATAAAAAACCTTGTAGACAAGTGACTACTGGCTTGCCACCAACCACTTGGTTATGCCACTAAAATTTGATGACTTCTAATATTAACTTCGGACACCTACCGTATCTAAGTTATCCAAATGTGTCCTTATCACTTACTAATCATAACCGTATTGTAAAGACTCAAATACTACCTACCTTATCCGACCGGGTCGCTGCTTAATATTGTACGGAGCCCTGTTGGTCTCCCAGAGCTAATAAATTGTAATTGAAAAGTCCAGCGCTGAAGATTTAAAGTCCAGCGCTGAAGATTTGAAGTCCAGCGCTGTAGATTAAATGTCCAGCGCTGTAGATTCAAAGTCCAGCGCTGTAGATTAAATGTCCAGCGCTGT
>JAOXYJ010261425.1:0-10006 GCA_028566555.1 Lithophaga nigra | reverse complement strand
CACGTCCAATTATTTTCTCGATATTGTGTATTCCAAACGATTTATGAGTCTGGAATTTCGGTATACTACGCTTCCTTATACTCTGCATAAGGAATGATGAAATTGTTATCTTGTATTCAAGCAGTGATGACGCAGGCTGGAGTTTCTGATTGACAACATACTTGTTATGTTTGGTGGACTTGTTTTTCAACAGACAGTCTGCATTACTATGGGTACTAACTGTTCTCCTATTCTCCTCGATTTGTTCCTTTATTCGTATTAGTAACAAGATATAATATAAATACATCGTCCAGTTGTAAGTGCTATAATCTTATGTTATTATATTTATCATCCTCAGGTTGAAAATATCTAGCTACACATGTATATGCTTTAAGACAAATAAGTTATATTTCAGCAGTATGAAGTGTTAGATATTTTATGAATAATATCATTATTGTACTGTAGGTTTCTTTATAATAATCAATTAACAGGACAGCCACAGGGAATCTTTGATCGGTTGACGTCCCTTCAGGAGTTAAAAGTTCAAGTATTCTTATTTTCTCAGGTTTCGACGGATTAAGGTGGTTGATTATTTATGAATACATGAATGTTAGTTCCAGCAGCTTAAAATTATTATTAAATATTGTTATTTCATTGTACGGATATTGGCAGTAATCAACCAAAAACACTACCAAAATAAATCTTTCATGGATTTTACAATATTTATGGAAGATATTTGTACTGGTATTTCCTTTTATGAAACGAATTATTTATACCTTAATAGTATGATTTACATTTACAGTAAAAGATGAAACGTAAGCAATATATTGTTCAACTATGCGTATATATTAGTGTTAGCAGTACATAATTAGATTTTACTATTTCATTCACCATATCTACTTAGCCAAACAAAATGACAATTAAAAGTTTAAAAGCAAAACATTCTAACATTTTAGAGCTTGAATGGCTTTGCAGCATTAACTACCAGAAATTTATAATAAAATTGCCGGCCTTATGGGAAAATAATTGATATTTCAGTAGAATGAATGCTTGATATTTTATGAATGTCTAATTTGAGCAGTTTATAATATCCTTATTGTATTGTAGATTTCTTTATGATAATCAATTAACAGTACTGCCACAGGAAGTCTTTGACCGGTTAACGTCCCTTCAAGAATTGTCAGTACGAGTATTCTTACTTTCTCAGGTTTCGATGGATTACGGTTTTTACCTTTGGATAAGCAGTTATAAAATTAATGCTTTGAATGCAAACAGTGATGCTGCAGGTTATGATGATATAATGTTAATCATACACTATTGTCTCGTAGAATGTTTATTAGTTTTGTCTGCAGGAAGATAAATTACACTTTAGTAATTGACTGTTTCCCATTTACAGTAACAAAATACAATATAGATACGTTGTTACACTATATCTTATATATTAGATTTGATGGTTTCAAGTTGAATACCCGTATAATGAAAAGAAAGCCCTGAACAACTAATGAAAGTTGTAAATTCAAAACTGAAATATAGTGACATATTCTGTTTTTGAAATGGCTTTGTGTCTTAACTGAAAGATTAGAATTGTCTGCTTCAGATAAATAGCTTATGCTCCATTAGTACAAGTGTTTGACAATTTGTGAACACATGTATGCCTAGTTCTAGCAATCTATTTAATCATTATTATATTACAGAGATCTTGATAGCTTTGAATTAAACACTTCCAGGAGTTGATAATGTCATTGCTTTATTTTAGAGATCTACGCAGCAACAAATTAACAACACTGCCACAGGGAATATTTGATCAGTTGACTTTGCTTCGGATTTTGTGAGTATGAATATTCTTACTTAAATGGTTTTGCGTTTTTACTGAAAAATATTTGTATTAGAATAGCTTGCGTTCAGACAAATAATTATATTTCAGTGGCATTAGTGTCTGACACTTTATGACTGCCTAGCTCCAGCTGTTTATATTGTAGGCTTCTAGATAGTAATCAATTAAAAGACACTGCGAAAAGGAATCGTTAAATGATTTCCCAACATTTATGGCAAAAATTAAAACTCATGTTGCCTTTTGTGAGGCACATAATTTATACTTCAATGGTATGATTTACATTTACAGTTAAAGAAGGAACGGAAACAATATGTTGTTGAAGTATATGTTATATTGGTTTTAGCGGTATATTATTAGATTAACCGTTTCATGCACTGTATAGCAAAAAATAATAACTAAATAAATTAATAATGACAATTTCAAAGTCAAAAGCAAAACATTCTAATATTTTAGAGCTTTAATGTTCCTGTAGCATTTGCTACTAGAAATTTGTAATAGAATTCCCCGCCTTATGGGAAATAAATTTCTATCTAAGTAATGATTGTCATTTTATGGATTCTTACTTCCAGTACATTATAATACTATTGATTTATTGTAGGCAATGGCAATGAACAAAACAATCAAATTGAAGCTTTGAATGATTTTACAGTATTTAAGGCAGACATTCATACTAGTATTGCCTTTTGTGAGACAAATTATTTATACTTCAGCAGTATGACTGTTTGGCATTTTGTAGAATCATTCTTCCAGTGGTTTATCATTGCTTCATTGCAGGGATCTAAGTAAGAATAAATTGACAAAACTGCCACAGGGAATCTTTAATCAGTTGATTTCACTTCAGTACCTGTAAGTATAAATATTCGTGCTCTTTCAAGTGTTGATAGATTTAGTAGTTTATCTTTGCATAAGGAATGATGATGTAGGTCCTGTATTCTAGCAGTGAAGACGCAAGTATAATGGTGTGATGGCAGGAGATAAATAATTCATACTTCTGTAGTGTGACCCTTTGACATCAAGTAGCAAGATATAATTGAGCAACATTGTCCAGCTGTAGGTTATATATGCTCTAACTTTACGCTATTATATTTTACATTTTTTGAATATCGATAAAATGAAAAGAAAGCCCTGAATAATTGATGACAATTATGAATTCAAAACCAAATTATTGTTATACATTCTGTTTCTGGGCAAAATTGGTTTTGCATTTTTACTTAAAAACACTTTTAGAATTACCTGCTTTAAGACAAATAAGTGATATTTCAGTATTTTAGTGTTTGACAGTTCATGAATGCCTAGTTCCAGCAGTTTATAATATCATTACTTTGTTGTAGTGATCTTAATAATAATCAATCAGAATACTACGAAAAGGAATCGTTGAATGATTTTACAATTTTTATGGCAAAAATTTATACCGGTATAGCCTTTGTAACACAAATAATTTAGATTTCAATAGTATGATCTATATTTACGATTAAAGATGAACTGGAAACAAAATATTGTTCAATTATATGTTATATTAGTTTTAGCGCTACCTTATTAGATTTACTGTTTCATTCGCCTATCTGTATTGCCAAAAATGAATCATGACAATTTGAAATTCAAAATTCAAAAGCAAAACATTCTAACATTTTAGAGCTTCAATGGTTTTGCAGCATTTATTAGCAGAAATTTCTATAAGAATTCCCTGCCTGATGAGAAATTCATCTATATTTCCGCCGTATGATTGTTGGCCGTTTTACGGATATTTACTTCCAGTAGTTTATAATATCATTGAAACATTGTAGGCTTCTTTACGACAATAATTTGACAACACTGCCACAAGGAGTCTTTGATCAGTTGACTTCACTGAGGTCCTTGTGAGTATGAATATTGTTATTTTCTCAGAGGTTGATGGATTGAGCAATTTATCTTAGCCTAAGGAATGATGAAGTTGATACCTTGTATATTAGCAGTGAAAATGTTGGCTATGGTGGTATGATGTTAATACATCCTGAATTAATTTACAATATTGTCTTTCAGAAATTTTTATTTGTTTTGCCTCCCACGAGATAAATAATTAATTCTTCAGTAGTATGACTATTTGAAATTTACGATAAATAGATATAACATAGACACATTGTCAAACTATATGTTATGTGTGATCTAACCTTACGATATTTAATATACACATTTCAAATTGATACCTGTACAATGTAAAGAAAGCCCCGAACAAATAATGACAATTAAAAATTAAAATCAAATATTGTTACATTTTCTTTTTGAGGGCTTAACTGGTTTTGCGTTTTTGCTGAAAGAAATAATTTATATTAAAATTGCCTGCTTTTATACAAATAATTTATATTTCAGTAGCATAAGCGTTTCATACTTTATGACTGTCTGGTTCTAGTAGTTTACAATATCATTATTGTATTGTAGATCTCTTAATCATAATCAATTAACAGCACTGCCACAGGGAATCTTTGACCAGTTGGCGTCCCTTCAGAAATTGTAAGCACCAGTATTCTTACTTTCTGAGCTTGCGACGGGTTAAAGTATTTAGCTTTGAATAAGCTGTGATTAAATTGCTGCTTTGCACGCAAGCAGTGACGTTGCGGGTTACGATGGTATAATATTGACCGTCTTGAATAATTATACAATATTGTCTGTTAGAAAGTTTTACTAGTCTTGCCTGACAGGAGATAATTAATTCATACTTTAGTAAGTATGACTGTTTGACATTAAATTCAGGATATATTTAATGTGTGCTTTAATCATACCTTATTAGATTTACTCATTTCAAGTTGAATATCGGTATAATGAAAACGAAATCTTGAAAAAATGATGACCATTAGAAAGTCTAAACCAAAATAGTGTTTTATTTCTGTCTGAGGACTTAATATGTTTTGCGTTTTTACCAGAAAAATTATAATAGAATTACCTGCTTTCAGACAAAATTTATATTTCAGTAGTATGAGTGCTTGACAATTATCAATGTTTTGTTTCAGCAGTTTATAATATCATTACTTTATTGTAGGCCTATTGATAGTAGTCGAGAAAAAGCGCTGCAAAAAGGAATGAATGATTTTACAATATCTTTTGCCAAAAATATATACTGGTATTACCTTGTTTTAAGACAAGTAATTTATATTTAAATAGTATAATTTACATTTACAGTAAAAGATGAATTGTTCAGCGATGTGCTTTAAGGATTTTAACATAACGCTATTAGATTTACTGTTTCATACACAATAGACAGAAATAATGACAATTAGAAATTGAAAACAAATATAGTCTAAAATTTTAGAGCTGAAATGGCTTTGCAGCATTTACTACCAGGTATTTGTATTAGAACGCATCGCCTTATGAGAAATTAGTTTAAATTTCAGACGTACTGTTGTTTGCCATTTTATGGATACTATGCCCAGTAGTTTACAATATTATTGCTTTGTTATAGGGATCTTAGTTTCAATAAATTGACAACACTGCCACAGGGAATCTTTGATCAATTGACTTCACTGTCAACCTTGTAAGTATGAATAATCTGATTTTTCTCAAATAGCAATGAATTAAGCAATTTACTACTGCATAAGCATTGATGAAATTAATACCTTGTATTTTAGCTGTAAAGCTGTATGTTATGATGATGTGATGTAAATACATTTGGAATATCTCTGATATTTTCTGGCAGGAATTATTAATAGCACTTCTGACTTTGAGACGTTCTACTTGGAGAAATTTGCATATTAGAATGACCTAATTTGGGACAAATATCAGTACCATAACATTTCACAAATACTTATAGTTCTAGTATTTTAAAATATCATGACTTTATGGTAGGTATATTAATAATAATCAATGAACAACACTGCCACAGAAAATCTTGGCTCAGTTTACTTTTTGTACGTGTTAGTATTTCTACTTTTTCAAATGTCAATGGATTTATGAATATGAAAATGGTACCTTGTATGCTGGCAGTGAGGCTTATGATGCTTTATGTTGATACATTTTAAATAATTTATATTATTGTCTAATAGAAATTTTTATTACTTTTGCTTATGAGATAAATAATTCATACTGCAATTGTGGCATTTTTGATATTTTCGGTAAGAAGATATTACAGAAAAAATATACATTGTCCAACTATATGTTGCATGCGAATTATTTTATTTAATTACTTCAAGTTAAATATCTGTATAATGAAAAGAAAGCTCTAAACAAATAATGGCGATTAGAAAGCTAGAACATTATAACGTTTTCTTTTTTAAAGCTTAAATGGTTTTGCGGTTTTCCGAAAGTAAAGAGAACGTAGGATGATGGCTTTTTGGGCCCCTCGTCAATCAGCCTCATATTTCTATATAGGCAAATCAAGTAATGACAATTAGACATTCTAACATTTTAGAGCTTGAATGGCTTTGCTACCAGAATCTGTGTCAGAATTCCTCGATTAAAAAGAAATGAATCTAAATTTCAGTAGTACGAATCTTCGACATTTTATGAATAATTACCTCCTGATCCAGTAATTTATTATATTGTTGCTTTACTTTAGGTCACTACATGACAATCCATTAACAACATTGATGCAGGGAATCTTTGATCGATTGACTTCACTTTCGTATGTGTAAGTATGGTTAAATTGTCGATGAGTTGAGGAATTTACTTTTGTATAAATAATGATGTAATTACTACCTTGTATTCTATCAATGAAGCCGCGGCTATGATGGTAATAATCTTGAATAACTTTACAATATTTTCTGGCAGAAATAATTTTACTGAAAGAAATTTGTCTTTATGACTGTGATATTTTATGAATGCCAATTTCCAGCAGTTTATAATAATAAAGAATTTACTCTATGTGTCTTAATAATAAACAAAATCACTTAACACATCTACTTTTTTGATAAATGTGTCAAGCTATAATCTTTGAATATGCTGAAGGATAGTGTTGAAATTTTGCAATATTTCACTCATTACAAAAGCGCAATGCATATTTAATCTCAGCATCTTTGTCTTTAGTATCAAATCCGAAACCCGAATTCAAAACAACAAGCACTCCAGCTTCTTAATTCTTGCGGATACTGCGATGAGGGGCATCACTTTTTACCTAAAAAAAGTTATTATATCTAAAGAAAATATCAGCACAGACTAGGAGGTAAACTGTTCATGAACAATTGATAGGTCTTTCCATTGTCATTATTTTATAGTCAGCTATGACAGACTCAATGTCATCAACATTGTATAAAAAATCACTGTAATTATTGCAATATCTTTAAGATTAAATAAGGTCACAATTTACACTCTAAAAAATCTATTACTTATAATTGCTTAAATCAAGTAATACATTACTTAAAACAAGTATTACTACTAGTGATTAAAGATGTCTTAATCTTAAGTAATTGGCAGTCATGGTTAGTAATACTTAGTTATTCATTTCTTAGTAATTAGTTCACTTAGTATTTTTAATACAATAATTAGTGCTAAAATTACTGAAGTCTAGTATTTGTTTGAAACTTGGTAGTATATGATTAATATACGTAATTATTTACTTAAAATAAGTATTTTAATTTTTAAAATAGAAAGGAATTAGGAATTGTATTACTTATTTATTCCACTAGAATTAATCATAGTTTTATCATATGTAAGTAATAAACTTACTTTGATAAGATAATGAATTTACTTAAATCTGAACATGAATTACTCAAAATAAGTAACGTGTTTAAAGGGAAAGTAGTAATGTTATTGTTCAAAATTGTAAAAAGTTAATAACTGTATTTTTTCAAATGAGTCATGAACATTGATACCCATTCTCCTTACAAAAGATCCATTGCTGGAAAATGTTTTATATGCGACCATACATGACTTAAAAGGTGACTATTTCTAGTTTTATACATCGTTTGTTAAAGAACTATCATTATGTTAGTTGATGTACAATTAAGAACATTTATTTTTTGACAGGCAGTATAAAATTAAGTATTTTTTGCTTTAATGTGTATTTTGTCGGTAAATAGGTTTTTTAATTTCAAATTTGAAACAAAAATGATTCGTTATATAAAACAAATAGTTTTGTATTTCTTTAATAAATTCTTAAATCATAATTATGTAGGTAAATTATTCTGTAGCAACAGAAATGGCTGTATAATAAATAATTTAAAAATTATATATTTCATAAAAGGGGTAATTTAAGTTTTTGAAATTGATTAAATAAGTAGATGTATTACATAAAAATAATATTTTTATTACTACAGTTTATCCAGATTTTTTTATCATATTTGAGTAACAAAACTACTTACATATAGTATTAAAATTACTAAAAACTTGGTTTGTATTACTCAAATTAATCTAATTTCTATCATATTTAAGTAAAACAATTAGTTAATTATAGGACTAATATTGCTAAAATCTTAGTGCATATTACTCAAAATAGGTAAAAGAACTGCTCAAAAATTAGTAATTTTATTCCTCAGACAGGAGGAAACCTAGTGTTTATATTGCCTGAAAATATTTAAATTATTGTGATCTTAAAATACAAAAATATCTATCCTTTCCATGTCAGTTTTTACAGAAACCAAGTACGTTATCCATAATAAATGTCGTACGATAAACTTTTAAGTAATAGCAATACCTACAATAAGTACTTATAGTAATTGATAAGCAATTCACACAGATAATAAATAATAAGTAATCCTAAACAATAACTGTAGTAATTAATTACTAAGTATTTCTCTTGTTATTACATGTTTTGACTGAGGAACACTCACTAAGTAATTAATTATTTAGAGTTTAGGACATGATCTTGAACATGTAATCTTTATGACAGACAAAGTTAAATACTGAAGACCACAGGTCTTTACGACTAATAGTTCTTAATTTGTGCAGGTTCAAATGTTGTGATTTATGTTATAGTGGAAATAACTCTCAAAAAAATTATTGAAACCTTTTGATACACATTAAAAATGTTATGACTCAGTGTCAGCAACTTAAAAAATATCAATCTAATATCTTTAAGATTAACTTAGGTAAAAAACTAGAACATGACCTTGAACATGTGACCTTGATGACAAGGTTAAACAGCATCAATACCGAAACCTAGCTCTTTACTATTAATAGTTCTTACGTTTGGCGGGTTTAAATGTTGTGTCAATATTACAGGGGAGATAACTCGCAAAAACTATGGAAACCTTTCGATTGACATTTGAAATGTTACGACTTAATGTCAGTAACATTTTATCAAAAACTGTTCCTTAAAGATACTAGGACATGGCCTTGAACATGTGGCTTTAATGAAACTTAAACAAAGCCTGAAGACCCCAGATCTTTACGACTAATAGTTCTTAAGTTCTTAAATTTTGCAGGTTTAAATGTTGTGGTGAATATTTTAGAAGAGATAACGCTAGCAAACTTATCTAAACCTTTCGATAATCATTTAAAATGTCAGGAATTAATATTCGCAACATCTTGTCAAAAAATCATTGTAGTATCTTCAAAGGCAAAAACTACGACATAACCTTGAACATTTGACTTTGATGACAGACAAAGTTGAACGGTATCAAAACTGGAAACCTCAGGTCACTACGACTAATAGTTTTGCAGTATTGTAGGTTTAAATATCGCCGTCAATATCACTGGGGAGATAACTCTTGTAAGATCGAAATCTTTCATTACATATTTAAAATGTTACTGCTTAGTGTCAGCAACATCTTATCAAAAAATCATTATGATATCTTTAAAATCAACAATAAAAGGTAAAAAATTAAATGGTTCGGTGACCTTGAAACAGCTCAAAAGTCAACAGCATTAACATTGAAGATCCTCAGTTATTATCACTTACAGTTATATCAGATACTAATGAAATATCATATTTGAATGTAACTTGTTGGAGACAATAAATACCGAGAACACACATTTTATCAACCATAAAGTTTAAAGTTACATAATGTCTAAATAGCTTTTTTGGCACAAATATACGTTAGCCAAATTATTTCATGCGAAAACCCAAATCGAAATAAAACAAAATAAGACATTTCATTTCCACCTTAACCTTGGACCTTGTGATAAATATCAAGGTCAAAGGACATGAGAACCTAAGGAGAAGACCCCAAGTCAATATCTCAGGAAGGTATTGAGTTCTAAAGTAGATATACATATATAACGCCTGAAAATCAACCCAACAGTGTTAGAAGTGAATGACAGGTTTTCGTTCTTCCCTCAGCGGGATTT
>JAOXYJ010261315.1:0-10006 GCA_028566555.1 Lithophaga nigra | reverse complement strand
ACAATAGTGAAACAAAAATTCAAATCTTTGAACTTCCATGTTTCTTTTTGAACTGGTGACTCTAGGAAGACCGTAAACAATAATTAATTTGTCAATTTTATATCTAATCATGGAAGACACCCAATTTTGCTAGGTGATCCGAAATGCTTCAACAAGCAAAGTTAAGTGTCTTCCATGATTATGTCACTTTAAATCTATTCAACTGACATGACATCGCACGGCGTGATGCCGGGTACAGGTAATGCTCACCCGTTCGACTCACTAGGTCTTACTCCTTATGGAGTTCGTACGATTTCCCTCCATTTGATTTCGGATTTACGCTTTGAGTAAATGATCTATGAGCTTTCGGTGTCTGGTTAATATCTACTGTTTTGGGGAATGCACTTAAAATGCAGGAAGGCAGCAATTATATACTTTCGCGAAAAAATAGAGCATGGACGTAGATATGCATTGTTTATTTTTAATTGTTGTTTCATTATGTTATAGCAAGATTTTAAGACCCATCTGTGTCTTTCTAACTCTTATAAGGTAGGTAATTCACATAAACTGTTATACGCCTCCTACTTTTGAAATTTATTGTTTAGTAGTTACGAAGGCGAATAAACCTAAAATGTTATGTGTACTTTATCTTTAAATATACAATGAAGTTTATAAAAACGCTGTATGTAGCATATAACCAATATGTTTGAAACACACACACATCAAGGTACAATAAACAGTCCTTTCGGTGTCGATACACAGAAGTTTGGATATATTTAAATGCCCACAATTTCATTTGGTATAGAAGTCAACATGATTTGATGAACGAAATTATCTCGTTAACATATACAAAGTACTGAGAGTATGTTCTTCCTGCTTAAATTTATAAAAGTTAAAAAGTATGGCTTCAGGGAGCAGATCAACATACTGAATATGTATGTATGGAATTCTGGCATATTATAGCCGTTTGAAAATTAACATCATCTACTAACTTCTTGTATATATTTAAAAAATTCTATAGACAAAAAAAGTATTGTTACCCTCATATAAAGCACGGCCGAAGGCTTTGTTGGTCCAGTTCACATTATCTGATACACCAGGTAGGCCCCATGTATGTTCTGGTCCCTTTATCAGAAATCTGACAACGTCTTTTATTCTTGAGTCCGTATCGTTACATTTATCTTGAAAAAAATCATAAGAAGCAGTACTATGATGGTATTGAGCAAAGCAGTAAACAGATCATATTACAATGCACAATTTTCGATGGCAAAAATATAAAATAAACAAAAATTCATAAAAACAGATAAGATAAATTTGAAGATTGATACAAAAGTACGAAAAAAATCGAAGTAAGGCTATCTGACAGCTCTTCGTATGGAATAGGGTGTTGACATCATCACCGAGATCAAATTTACAGTTTTCACAGTAAATACCAAATAAAGAATCAATGAATCATAAACTGATTGAACTACTTACATTAAATCTATTTCCTTTCCAAACAAATACTTCAAGACTTGTTTAAGTTCTGAAATATTGACTTGGGTCCGTATCTATCACAATGCTTGCGACAGATAAAAAAAAAGTATTTCTCGTTCAATCAGTCCACCCTTTGAAGAAAAGAAAAGAATTTGAAATTTTGAGAAAATAATATAAATAAATAGTTGATTGCTTTGTAGAGGCCGCCATATAGTGGCAACGTCAGATGTGATATATATATGTTTGTTTTTCTCAAGAAATAGTCAGCAGAATTGGATAGCGATCTGTATGAGAAAAAATTAATGGATATATGACTAATATTACCTATATAACAGCAAAGATGGCGATCATCGATATTAATATATATATTAAGATCCCCTCTCCCAAACAAAGGAGGATTGAAGAAAGCAGGGAAAAAAGCTTTAAAACTCCATTAAAGTGACATTCGACTGTGACTATCTTGCCATGTACTTGATATTAAACACCTCCCTCATCATCGTAAGTCATTTATCACCATATCATCAGCAAGAGCTTAGAAATTTCTTATATTAATAACACTATATAGTCGGAAGTATGAATCCTTTACTCTTTCGCTTAAAACACTCCTTTACTCTTTCGCTTAAAACACACATAGTTCTATTTAGTTTGAAATATTCATACAGACATGCTGTTTGCTGTTGTCCATGTTGTTATAATGACTTTCGAATACTAAATCCACTAATGGAGGGGTGTTTGCATGTAAAAAGAAAATTATAAATAATAATTTGCTATTGGAGTTAATGTGTTAACACCGGTTAATTATAGATACTGATTATCAAATCAAAAACATTTTAATAATCAAATTAAAATAAAAATTTTCATGAGGACCCTCATTTAGTCTTTTTGTTCAGAATAAATTTCTAAATACATTTACATGTTTGTCTTACTTGATTTAAAACACTGTTCCAATGTTGTCTGAGCAGTTCTTTGTAATGACGACTTTAACGGATCTGATGCTATTCCTTGAATCCAGGTATCTCCAATCTCCTGTTTTACAACAGGTAACATTTTCTTGATTGGAAGAATATTTTCGATGAAGTTCTCAAGCGTTGAAGCATAGATGGACGCTTCAGGAAACTGTGCTCGTAGTATTTCGTAGTAGTTCAGAATTTCCTGAAAGATGCATTGTACACAATACTTGGATTTACACTCAATCCACTCCGTGAACAATTATTATATCACATAAGATCATTTAGAAAGAAAATGAATACTTGCCAATGGCACGCAAAGAGAAAAATGTTTACAGCAACATGAAAGTGAAAAAGCAACACAAATTGTGCGTTGGTCTGGGACAATTTTGTAAAATATTATCCCAGAAAAATATTAAGGCCCATTTTAATCAATGTGTGGTCTTAATTTCAACCGGTAATAAGTGATCCAGTTTTCTTATAGGGAGGATCTCCATAATGTGAATAGGTCTATCAAATATTCCGTTTGTATCATACCTTCTATATTGCAAAAATAATAGCCTGATTCTTCTCCTTTAAGCAGCAAACACGAGATTTATATCTTAACAGTTTTAGAACATCTTGTTCTCTTGAAAGTGCAGTTTTCCTATTTCCTTTGTCTTCTATTTATTTTAAAAATTACCAGATTAATTAATTTCCGAGAGGCTCTGCGTCCGGATTCTTCGTCATGGTTATAAGCTCGTATATGCTATTAAAAAGACTCTATTTTTGCACCTTTTCTCCGTTAAACTGGTTGATATGCAATTTATATTTTAAAGGTATCACAGTCTATTGTTGTCAGATTTGCTACTTTTCCTTTTGTCTTCAAATTATAGATAGAGCTGTGAATTCATTTTTTTTTCTGCGGAAAAATTCCGCGCATTCGGAAAAGGATACAGTTTGAACGTATACAAATTTCGTATTTTGCATTTAGTCATTTTTGAGAAACTGTGGAATATAGTTAAGATTTCATCTCTGTCGTTACACTCCTAACTTAGTTTCTATTTCATTGTACGAAGTTTGCGTACATATCTAACTATTTTTGAACAACTGTATAATATTGTTCTGATTTCATCACCGTTATTGAAAGGAAATCGATGAGTTGGGATTTATATCTTTAACTGTCTGTAAGAAAGGATCTTTATCGATACATCGAGATCGGTCAGTTTGACTGGAGTTCGAAATTTCATAATAGCCAAAATAAACGACGAATGTTTTGGACGAAAATTATACGGGACCACAAATGAACGTATCTTTTGTAGGCATTGCGGGATTCCACTTTATCTCGGGACTGTGTAGAAATAAGTTTGAGATTTAAGGATTGATTCCCTCCTGTGTTTTACCAGGATTCCTGAAAATGATGCTCGGAAATCAGGGTCGCGCGAAAAAAGTAGTATCGGGATTTTAAATATTTGCAATATATTTCATAGTAAAACCAGTATTTTTTGCAAAATTATTTCCTGAAAGTCTTTTATGGTCAAAATTTAATTAAATTAAAACCTCTGCACAGACACTTTTACTTCAGTTTATTATCCTAGTTTCACATGATTTTACGATTCGTGGTTTTCGCGGTCAGGAATTAAATAAAACCCAAGTATGTGCAATGTTGTAATTCGAAATTGAACGTAGTTTACTCATTATAGAAATTTGGCCATAAATGATTTCGGTTTATTTTTTTTATAGAGATATAACTTTACATGAAATATATTTCATTAATTTTTAAAACGTGATTGGTTTGGTGCTGTATAATACCCACAACATCTGCAAATCAACACACAAATTTTCCTTGCTCATGGGATTGTAACTATAATATCAAATTAATATCTGTGACATTTATAACATTTATAACAAATCACAAGTTATTATTTTCTCCATGACTATCTATAGTAAGAAGAGGCTGTGAGCCAAGTATCTATTCATTTCCGTTCCTACATAAACAGACAGGAATTTTTTTCATATAAATAGTCTTATTTTAGCATTATCCTTTTATTCAATAACAGTAATAAGAATTATATCAAAAAAATGCATAATTTCGTCAAAACAATTACCTGAATCGTTTCAGGGGGTCCACTATTATCTGTTCTGAAGGCGAAACACAATGCATGGTTAATTTGGTAACCCACAATAACGCAGTCATCCATCGAAAGACCTCCAGGATGAGCCGGGTCGGGTCCAGGATTACGTGGATAACCTCCTATATAATAATGAAAGTACACAAGATTATACCAAGACGTAAAGAAAGCTAAAATAAATGATGATTCCTGGTTTTGTTCCTTATTCAACATTAACAATTCAACATTCGAAAAAATAAAATTATATTTCATAAAATAAGTAAAAAGTTAAAATCGAAAAAAATCATTCCATTTTAACATTCAACATTCATATCCAACATTCTACATTCGAGTTTCACTTTCAACATTCTAATTCCGAATTCTAAGCTCTCCAGTTCAACATTCGAAGTTCGAATACCGAGACCTAACCGTCCCAACTCAGCATTTAATAATTGTATCTAACATTCAACATTCGAATTCGGAGATGTAATATTCCCAGTTCAACATTTTCTATTTCAATATTCAACATTCGAGTTCTGAGGTCAGTCTAATGTCCCATTTTAGCATTTAACATTTGAGTTCAACATTCAATATTCCAATCAGACAATCAACATTTGAATTCTGATGTCTAATGTTCCTAGTTCAACATTCAACTTTCGAATTCCTAGACTTAATCTTCCGAGTTCAACATTCATGTTCTGGTTCGAATATCATTGGATCTGGTGTTTTCTTTACAAAAAGGAATTATTTACATTTGTGTTTACTAGAGTGACAACTTATCAAGAAGTCTTATTTACCTGCATGCCAGGTTGCGATGACTTCTTTTCCCTCAAACTGCCAGACAAACAGATTTGGCACATTTGGTGGGCTACTGCCTGAGTTTACACCGACCGAAATGGCTTCAATCCCCTTTTCGACCAAAGTTGGTATAATTGCTTGTGTCATACCTTCAAAAGTATCAAACAGGGAACTTTCATTGTCACTTTTTTAATAATTTTGATAATTAAAACAAGCGTTTCAAAGAGATATTTGTATCATTTATAAACTATAGAATTAAACAGGTAAAAAGAATTTTGAAAAACTCAATGGTGAAGAAAATATTAATGTAATAATGTAACGTACGGACAAGCGAACGGCCTGACGGTTGACTAACTGACCGACATACGATTTACCGTATCCTCGCTCCAGAGTCACACCATGAATAATGAATTTGATAAAAATGTGTTGGGTGAGAACTTTGCTTGGTCCTCGTTGTTAGTCAACTAGAAACATATACGTTAGTGTATTTTGTTCCACATGGAAACGATATAAAGTGAAATCAAAGGCTTGAAAAAAAGCTATAGTTCTATAAAACTGTCGAGATAAACCCTACTTTTTAAGAACCACACTGATTCTAATTACAAAAACACGCGAACTCGAATTTGGTAGGTTGATATTTCAACGGAAAGTCGGTATTCCAGTTGGTTCTAACTGCGCATCTGTAGTAGCTGACTAATTTTTGTATTCAAATGACACAGCCATTATACAAAATATTCTGAAAGTTAAGAAGCCAAATCATTGAATTGCACTTTAAGACATAATAATGATGTAATATCACCCAGTAAAACTTCAGCGAGCTTTTTCATTTCATATATGCTAGTGAATTGAAAATAAAAGAAACTAGTAGTTTTCGAGACTGACACACACAGGTAGCTCAAATCTAGAATCTCTTATAAACGTAAAATTGCGACTATAAGGATTTTTTACTTTGCAACTTTTATATTCCGGTGACTTACAGGACATTTTTTTTTCGTCCATGTGTATCCTATTTGTCAAATTGTCCAATTACAAAATACGTTTGTGACTTCTGCTACTGGACGTAACATGGGTTGAATGACGATTGATGCATGCTTAGCATGAGATGATTACAGCGTTTGAAACGTACAATACCATTTACACGATTCCCCATAACAGCATTCCCATATGCATGATTCCCAATTCCTCACTGAACAATTTCCCATATACACATTAAATACCATTTTTAACACGATTCTCCATTTATACCATAATCCATTTTTGTTTGCTTACAAGTTTAAAGTAAAATTTATTCAAATGAACGGTAAAAAAAAGAAAGAAAGAAATTATAATACATAAATTTAAAACAAATAATAACAATAATAAAAACAGTCGTTTTAGTGAATACCCGTAGACGATTCCCCATTCCCCATTAGCATACCCAACCCATTTGCACCATAACCCACTGCACTATTCCCCAAACACGCAAATTTGGTAACGTATGCAATCTCAGTTTCCATAGCTGTATTTTTCATTCCCTTTAGACTTATGAGTTTGACATATATATTCGATACACTAGATCTTATACATATGTATCTGTCGCAGTGTACTCATCATTACCTGGAACATCTCTCTGACTGACAACTCGATGTTTTCTCTGAATGTTAAACATCTTGTCCATGTCTGTACTAATGTTCAAACTAAGTCCCAGTAACAATTCATTCATATTCTCGTACTGCATATTCATTGGTCCTGCATGCCATGTGATGTCTCCATTACCTACAGCTTCTTTAAATCTAGCAAGGTCTTCTTCCGATGGACACTAAAATATCATAACAAATTTAACCTATGCTGTATTTGCTTTTCAAACATATCAACTATCAGTTCTGAATAAATAAAATGAACGTATAAAATAAATGGGAAACAAAGAAGATTCATGTACTAAGTAGAGATAAAAAATTAAATTTCATACACTTTGATTACTTCCCATGTTGAAATTGAAAAACTATGACCCTTTATTTAATAACTAGTTTCAGTGTTTTCTAAATATTAAGATAATCGCATTAGTAATTCTTTAATACTGAATTAAACATTAAAATATTTACAAAATTCAATTATCAAATGGTATTAACATCAAGAAAATATCGGCAGAAAAATTTTGAATGAATGAGTCCTCCTACGACCCAAGTGCGAGCATCTGATTTGAATGAAGGACGAACTGTAGCCCTATTTGATGAAAAAGATTTTTTGTTTCTATCCTGTAAAGAGTCTATATCCCAGGTAAATGATGATATCTTTTCTTCATAGACTAAAGAATTGAATTCTAATTTAAATGTTCGCTGATCTGAATATTAATGGACTTAATATGAAATCACTCGACGTGTGATTTTAGCAAAGCAGGAGATATTTATCCTGTCGACACACTTAGTCTCAACCTTTTACTACTTCGTGCGATTTCCATTCGTTTAATTTCGGATTTGTCGTTTGACATGGATCGACACGTTATAATCTCTGGTTGGTATGTTTTTTTTAAATAAACGCCGAATGTACTCTGTAATTGCTCATTAAATAAACTTGTTTAATTTTGGAACAATGCTGACAATGCCGTCCAAACAAATAAAGATTTTAAAGCTTATGAACTATTTTCAATTTATTTTACTTATGGCTCTGGGGTGAAAGAATATAACTTACCTTTAGAGTTATACCAGTAATTGAAAACTGCTTTGGACAGTCAACATACATGCTAACCAACCATGGGTGTGTTGTGTATATAAATCTCTCCTCATACTGTTTTTCTCTAAGTTCTCTGGATAAGTTTATGGCACGAGGGAAATACTCTTGGAAGTATACATTCAGAACATTGTTAATAAATCCTACTCCAGGAATCCCATTGTATCCAACATCTGTAAATAAACACCACGTGGTGTCTTTAAAGTATACAGCTGATATTGAATGCGACAGTTTAAATTTGATGCTTATTCAACTTTCTAGAGAAAGAGGGTTATTACTTTTACAAAAGCTATTCTCTGAATGATCTGTAATGTCCAATTCATTCTAAGTCTTAGGAAATTGAATTTTTAATGATGTTTTCTTTTTATTCTAACTCTGTATTTTGGTGTTGTGTCTATATTTGGTTCCTTGTTTATCTTTAATTTATTTTATTGCTGTCTTGTCTGGCCCTCTGGTCCAGGTGTCATAAAACATAAAATACACTTATGTCTGAGAATTTACACTAATACCATTACAAAAGGACTATTCTATTAATTACCATTTTATTAGTAACACAGTGTGTTATTGTCCTAATGCGGTAATTATCGGGTCGATAAAATTCATATCAGGCGAGGCGGTGCAAAATTTATCCTGATTTGTATCCTGATGGTATAAGGAGACAACTGATAGCGACTTAACAGAACATTACACAAAAATGTATTTCGTCAATATTGACCAACCAGATTTCGAAGTTATATGAAATCAGGATAATGACGTATTGAGTGGTCGGTCCTCAGTAAGAAAAGATTCTCGGCCAAGAATATGTTTTATGGCACCGGACCTGGATGTACTTTTTCATAACTTTTGCAATCTTCTCATTCCTTGTATCATGCATACAAGTAACCTTAAGCAGACAGCACCCATAAATTCTGTTACCTGAAAAAGGTACTGTGTTCAGTGAAGGGAAGTCTGTACGTAATCATATTGTTTTTATCATGTAAATATGCACATCAGTTTTTTTTTAATGTTAGTGCATTATAAGTCGATACCTACTGGCATCATTTCATTTTCCGTATATTTTGCTGCTACATGCATTGTGCAGCAATAAATATTTATTACAGTAAAAGTAGAAGCGCCTAATTTAAACTGCAAGTATTTGAAAACTTTCTCAGCTAAGAGGAAGGTGTAGTGGGGATTAAAAATTTCAAGCTTTTCATTTTTAGAAAAGATTCCTACAACATAAAGCGGGTTTAAACCAATGAAGTCCAATGATGGTCATTTGGTATTTTCTTCGTACTATTGGATTAAGTACTATCCAGAGTTTTTAGATCAAGTTGTCTAAATTATTACTGAATAAAATACATATTATACTATACTTGGGGTGGTTAACTTGCTTGAACTTGCCTGCATGCCAAACAAAACCTAGATGAAATTCTTGTACACAGTTTTTGCTCGAATGGTTTCTGTATCTTGTGCAGATACGGAACGTTTTCCCAAAGCATGAAAAATGATTCTTATACAGTAACAGCCAAGTGAATTTTTCGACCAATACGAATAAAGCTTAAAATAAAAGGATATATCATACTTTATACTGTAATTGTTCTAACAAATTTGTATTTATTATTTAATATTTGTTTCTGGCAGCACAATATGGAGACAAAAACTTCATATATCTTGCATCTTGCAACAACCAAATCACTTTTCTTTCGGAATTAAGTTTTTGATCGTCAGAAAGATATTTCTGAAATGATTCTGTCATGTAATTTTCATCACCTAAAACAGTACTGGGACAAAGGACCATAACGTAATTATTTTGGATATATTTATCTGGTCGGGGCAGTAGTTTTAAATATTATCCTATACAAACATATTCTTAAACAGTCATTAGAGCATTGGGTTTTCCCATCACAATGGCAAGCACACACCTATTAAAGAATCAGTAAAGCTGGAGTAAATTCTGATTCAATTTCACTTCAGAATAATACAAACCTAAATGATTCATAAATATTACATGGAGATCTGAAACGTAAG
>JAOXYJ010261205.1:0-10006 GCA_028566555.1 Lithophaga nigra | reverse complement strand
GGACAGAGCTATGCACGAGGGAGATACTCCTTAGTTTCCAAAATTTTTTTATATATTTTAATAACGGTAAATTTAAACCTATAATTAAAATTTGGCATGTTTGCCGTGATACTTTGAATTTTTTCATATTTTATATATTGAAAGACTTTTATTCTTCTATTCCTTCTACCAAATATAATCGAATCATCTGGGTCAATTTTACAGGGAGTGCTAAGTTTTGTTTGGTTTGGTTGTTAGGGTTTATTATCACTTTCAGAAGTATTTCAACTATATCGTGGCTACCAGATTCACTTGGGAAGGAAAGTTGGACAACTCGAGCTGACCCGGTGAAACCCCCGACCTATGGTTGATGTCTGGAGACCTTAACAGAAGAAGTGGGGCGAGCAAGACTCGAACCCGCTACAGCAGTGTTAGGCTTGTGGTTATGTGTAATTGACGTTCACCACTCGGCCACCCAAGCCATAGTAGTGCAAAGAATTTCTTCTCTACTTATTACTACAAAATATACTATTGATATTAAAACTCTACATTAATTATCTTTGAAAAAGTACACTTCTACAGTCACCTTTTTGATAGGACAGAAATATGCCCCTATCCTCTCCCACTGTACAATACAAATAAAGTTATATTAATTTTTCAACCTTACCTATAATCAGCCTTTTCCGACGTAAGGTGGAAAAAGCGTCGAATTAAACGTTATAGTATAATTAATCCGGGATTGCGATTATCGAAAAATATTCATCGAGTGACAAAAACTTAATTCACGAATGCGCGTAGCGCATGAGTGAGTTAATTGTTGTTCGGTAACGAGAGGAATAGTTCTTATTAATATATAGATCTATCTGGATATTATCGATTAATATCAGACCTAATTTGAAACGTACTACGTTTTCCGTTATAGGCTGCGCATTGATTTTTTGCAATTTGACGTCACCACAGTGAAATATCGAGTTATATTTCACTCGGAAATCACGATCTTTCATTGCCATTTATAAAATAATAATTGTTAACTTATTGAAGGATGCAAAAATATTCTCCTAATATTTTGGTCGTTTTGGAATGTTTTTCTGCTCTACAACCTTTCGATGTTGTTTTGGTTTTCTATATTTTTAGGCCTCGAGCACAACTGATGAGACATTATTTGTGGAAATTCGCATATTGTGCACTAAATCTGGTATCATAGATTGATATTGTACTGGAACTGGTCAGTACAAACAAATACTTTATCGCTATACAATTTCATTGTTAAATATCAAAGTCGTATGCAATAGATGTAAAAAAAAGAGTTTTACTCCAATCTTACATCATCTAAAATATATTAATGATCACAAAACGGAAACACATTGCCTTTCAAAAAGTAAGGCGGTTAAAACTATTGAAACACACTGTTTCTGTAGACGAGAGCGAAAACAGAAGCTGCATATTCTAGAAGTTGGAAGTGGAAATATACGAGGCTAGGAAAAAAGTAGATATCCAGAAAAAAGTGGATACCAACCAGAGAACAAAACACACAGATCTATGAATCAAACGGCAAATTCGAAATCAAACGAAGGGAAATCGTATTCAAAAGGAGCAAATCTAAGTGCGTTGACAGGGTAACCATCTCCTGCTAAACTTGCATCAGCCGTTGTGCGATTTCATGTCACGTCCAGTGCGAGAAAAGTTTTCAGTTAAATTATTATTTGCTATATTGATAGTAATTCAGTGGGTTTTTAAACAAAATCTTGTGGACTAAAAGATAATCTTAAAATAAAAACAGTGATGAATTTAAATCCTAAAACGTTTCAATCAATTTACACACAATAACTCAATAAAGTGATTGATTGACATTCGTATCAAATGATATAAAATTTAAATAGCTGCGCTATAATAAATTCTGTATCATTCATGATGAATGTATCATTCGAACAAATCATACAGAATAACTGAAAAACTGTATATAACTTTTATGATCATGAAGTTAGTTTTGAGAATACAAGTGATATTTCTCAAAATAATCTTAGCTGTGGCATATACTGACATTCGAACCGAAATCTTTGATAGTGACGACGACAAATGTTTTGAACCACATTCGACTACATCCAAAAATGTTGGGGACATGTCTGAAATTGAGTGTGCGCTTGTATGTCTTGTTAATGGGGAGGATTGTTGTGATGCAGAGTACAACAGAAGATCAAATGAATGCATCGTCGGGATTTCTGGTCAGTGCCATGCAAAACTAACTACTTGCCAGGATTGGAGTGTTTTACGCAAAACTAGCAAATTTTCTGGTAAGATGTTTACTTGTATATACATGTAGCTGATATTTTAGACATTTGTATCGTTCGGGTGCAAAGTCATACAGATGTGCTGCAATAATTGCATTGTGAAATTAGACTATTATGTGGAAAACATCTTTTACTTGCTTGGCAATTCTAATTTCTTATAAGCTGACTTGTATGTTTTCGTTTATTAGGACTAAATTTGATTTAACGTAAACGCAGTAAGAGAACGCTCATTACTTACCAGGTTGGGGCTGCAAAATTTTCATCAAAAGTTGTTTATCAAAACTTTATCCCGCATTCGATATACATCCTGCATAGCTACCCTTTTGAAATTATAACCCCAACCCCTTTTCGAAAAGGCCTCAGAAATAGAGGAAAACAGATAAAGAAAAATACAACTTAAAAAAACTGTCATTTAGAGCAGTTTGGCGACATTTTTTTCCAATTACAGTCAAACCTGATTCAGTGGTCACTTTTACAACGTATATTTTTTGTACCTCCTTTTTATTCATTCCAGTAGGATCTGTTGGTACTTTAGTTTCGTTATTTATGTTTGGTGTAATATTGTGTAATTTTGCTAATAAAATCATATTAAACTTGAAAAAAGACAAGTTCGAAATCTGTTTGATTAATGCTTTGTAGCAATATACTAATATGTAAATAGTTAGACACAAAGTTTGCAGGCCTTCTTTCAAATGTTGTAGTTATTATAATTGAAGATATGTTTCATTACATGTATATAAATCTTTAATATTTATCAAAATTAGCAAGCCCAAAAGAACCGGTTTGATATGAATAATACTGAAGTCTTAGATGCAGAATTTTCTACATAAAGAAATTAAATTTTGAAACACTACTGTAGACTAGCATGGTAGACAACCAGATGTGAAAACATAGAAGCACACTATCCAACTGTTCTGCAGCAGACATGTCGTAATTATATTTATTGGAGGAAACCAAAATGAATTTTGACTGGAGTTTCTGACTTAATTTGAAAATACAATAAATAAATAAAAGCAAAAAAAATAGGCATACCGAAATGAACTTTTTGGAAACTTCGAACATATATCTTGTTTCCATCAGTTAGGGAGAAGTAAAATTTCTGACTCCCCAAAAATGAAAATTTTTTAACACTGACACCACCTATAATTACCCAGTGCCCTAGCTGATAAATATGACTGTTCCCTAAATCAACATCAAATTACTGTCGTAATGGTAGACGTATATTCTTCTAATTTATGATGAACTAAGTTGCAGCAGTAGATTTAATTTTTTGTGTTTCAAGAGTTTGACTGGCGTAAAATGTTTCACTTCTCCCCATTTATACCCCCGCTTTTCTGCATCTTTACAAAATTAAAATTTAATGACTGCTTCAAAGATTTTTTGTACGTAATGATAGAAATTATGAAAATGTATAAAACATATCAAATAGTTCAACCTAAATGACATTTGGTTCAATCAAAAAGCTCCGAAATACTTCTATTTTTACCTTTCAATGCCACAAAACAGCTTCGTATAAAACACCAGTTCCAGCACATTGTATTTTATTACATTTTGGAGTCGGGAAATCTATTTTCATTCGTTTTGCAAAGTCTTTCAACGTTTAGAACAGTTAAAATGTAATCCGTGCTACACATATTTTAAGAAAAAAAATATTATTTAAATCAACATATAGCATTTCTGCCACAAGAAAAAACTGATAAAAATCTAATGACATATAATGTATTAACAATGTATGCTCTGATCAAACACAAAAGTTTTGTTACACTTTTTGTCATGTCATAAATCTCCTACATAAGCTCCGTGATTATTGTAGACACTCTAATACATGGTTAGGAAACATGTTGTGATTAATACAGGTAGGGAACGGTCGTCCGATTCATAGTACAATGTGCTGGACAGATATTACTCCACGATTAATATACTCGGTAAGAAAACATTGAAAATTAATATACTACAATATAGTATTTCTCAACGTCTGATCAAACTTTGAATAATAAATCTAATAAACTTTGAAGATTATATTTTCAGTAGAATATACTCATTTAAAACAAGACCACCCGCGGAAGGAACGGAGAAACGTTTTGTGCTTCGGTTCGAAATTCTTAATGTATAGTCCTGGTCATGCCAATAGACGCATTTCTCTCTCGAGAAAATGCGTCTAAAAAGTAATTAAGATCATCCTGTAGTCTTGTTAATCAGAATCAAACAAAACCTTTTGGACCTGATAAACGTTTCAGTATGTTTTTCCAATTAACTGACATCAAAAAGGTGATTCCGGAGGATTTATTGTCAAAGGGCATAAAAAACAACGTTGAAAGAAAAGTTGAAAAAGGCCCACATCCATTATATTTATCGTAACAAATCAGACATTATTAACTTATAAAAACTGTAAAATATCAAATATAAAAAATTATAAAATTACATTCGGACCCTTTGTTTTTTTCTACCGTGAATCACCATTATAATATGGTTTGCATGATTCTTACAAAGACTGGTACTTAAATACAAAAGAAAACAACGATGTGTCACTATTATTTGAGAAATTCCGCTGTTAATATTTTATTTTGTACAGTTGTCTTGTATGTTAATTTCGTTAGGTATAATTTTGAATTCATTCCTCAGTTCGCTCATAGCTGAAAGGCAGAAGAAAAGAGTTATAAAATTTAAATTTTGAATTATTAAGTATAGAAAATTTTTGTACTACTGTTACATTTATATCCAGATACTGTATTGTTTGATTTCAATAAATTGGCTCCTCGATGACTACGTTTTGTAAAGTTTCCGTGTTGCTCTATCTTTCGTTTTTCATGTTATGCTTTGTGAACCAATGTTTGTCTTTGTGTCTTTGTTTGGCTATGGCGTTGTCCTTTTCCGATTACGCTTTCGGATTGCGCCTTTGATATCTTCAAACTTTATTTATTTATGTTTTGTATTTTATTTTATTGTTGTTCCTCATCACCACGTGTCATCAGACATTTTAATGTTAAAAATATTGTCTAGGTTCGAAAAACAAGATTTGCTTAAAGAAATGATTAACGTAAGTTAGAAGACAAATAAATGACCAATAAATAAACTTTAAAGGAGAAATAAATTGCGTTTAGAAAGATATTTAAAGAATATGAAAGTAAAATTTTACGGGGAACATGCTTTTTGTGCTTCTCATCAGCGGAAACAATTTAGTATATTCCTGAATTGTTTGAATTTTTGCTGTTCCCTTTTAGGCCCTTTCGATTTTGTGCTCCCATTGTTTTTATATTTATTTGGCTTTCCAAGCTTTTGGTCTCGAGGGTATCTGACGAAGAGTAATCCAGAAAAGCGCTTCATTGTACAACACATTACGTAATAAATTTGGTATCTATAATGTTTAATTACTACCACTGGGTCGATACCACTGCTGGTGGACTGTTAGTCCCCAAGGGTATCATCCGCACAGTAGTCAATATTTCGGCATTGACGTGATAATTAGATACTTTTTGCTACAAATTTACAGTTTATAAATTTCGAAATTCTATTAAAACTAAGATGGCTCCTTTCGATTTTGTGCCCCCATTGTTTTTATATTTATTTGGTTTTCCAAACGTTTGGTCTCGAGTGTATCTGATGAATGTTAGTCCAGGAAAGCGCTTCATACGCAATAAATTTGGTGTCTATAATGTTAAATTGAATAAAAAAAAATAAGCATAATAGACGGTAAAACAAAGCAAAATGGATTCAACTGTAAAACTGTGTCACCATTTGGTAAACTTAGGACCGAAATTCGTTTTAGTATCGAAGTAAATAAAGTTCGAAGATACCAAAGGGGCAGCCAGAAACCATAAATAAAAAAAGAAGATACAACACCATGGCCAAACAAAGACACAAATACAAACATTGATTATAAAACTGACATTGAAAACTAAAGACAGAGCAACACGAAATTGTACTAATAATTGCTTATCCAACAGATGAAGCAGGAAAGCAGAATATTTTGGATGAATGATAAATAAGTGTATGTTTTGCTTTCGGTTTTCTGGTTTTACGGCCCTTTGAAAAACTGTTCATTGTCATTCAAATTTTCCCTTCGATTCAAATTTTTTAAAAAATTATCCCAAGTTTATCGAACCAGAAAAATCGATTTAACAGAATCAGTATTGAAAGTCATTATACAGAAAATATAGATTGTATAGACATGACATGAAAACAGCCCCATTTTTTGCTGCGACAGAATTTTGAGCATTTTACTGATAAACTGTATGGGTGATGAGTGTTTCCACCACCTGAAAACTGCTAATTACGATATAGCTGAAAAATGTCGGAAAGTGAGAATAAACTCATGAAATAGAAATAACAAAACTAAATCATTCTTTTAAACCCTTTTTCTCTCCTTTTTTTCAAAACCGAAGTGTTTTAAATTAAAATTTGGCAAATTCAACATCAAGAACACATAATATATGTCTCAATTTAGACAGATTAAAAAATGTGTCAATTTTACGAAGAAAGGCACGACCAAAACAAGTATGAAGGGTAAAGTTGACTAATATCAATTTTTCGTACGTAGCGAACAAATGTATATATGTGAAAAATATAGTGATGACATTAACAAAGGCTGAACATAACCCTAGCTAAGTAGCTTCTGTGACAGCTATTTTGCTCTGTTTACAAAATGTCACTGTACAAGACATGCACGAAAGTAGCAAATTAACTGTGAAATGTATACATCATAAGCTGGAGACTTAGGTATATTACTACTAAGAAAGGGAAAATTCACAATTGGAAAGTGAAAATCATCAATTTTGTCATAAAACGTAGATTTCAATCGTTCGTTGTCAATATATAAATATAAATGAAGATATGAAGAAAAAGGAGAAGATGTTTCCGTGGTGTATTTAATTTCAATAGCTCATTTGGATATACAAGATGCTAGTAGTCCTTAAAATTAGGATTATTGATAGAGAGTACATCATCTATATAACGGAAGTTGAAATTAAAGGACTGGGCTAATTTCTGCTCTTTTCTTTGTAATAGCTCTTGTAAGAACTTTGCTTCATACTAATGCAGAAACAGATCAGCTAACAATGGCGCACAGTTTCAGTCTGAAATGATACTATATGTAAGAATACTTCCGCATTTGTATTTGAAGTTCGAAAAATTTTTATTGTAATTTATTTGCTGGTAATTGAATGACACACTGTCTCCTAGCCAAACAACCAAAATTCACCGTTTATTCTTTTGAGACGCTAGTCAGAGGAAGACAACAATTGTATAATAATCCATGAAGTCGTTTAATCTTATGGTCACTGGGAAGACAAATGCCTAACTTTAATATACCTCTTTAATCATCAAAATTCATATCTCAATCTGTAAATGATTCGAGTAACAGAGGTTAAAATCAATAAACAAAACAAACAAACAAACAAACAAAAATATTGACAACCGTAACCCCTGTTATAGGGTTATAATAAAGAAATATATGACCAAATACAGATGTTATATTTAAAGACAAATGTAAAAACAGTAATTATACTATAATCCGTCTATCCATGTCAAACATTTAATTCAAGTCTTGAAAGTGAATTTCTTATATATCTCTGTTAGATTGTGTAAAAAAGTAGAACAAAATACAAGTAACTTATTATGGTCTAGATTACCCCCAAATAGGGGCTGTGTCAACACCTTGATTTTCACTATGACAATACTGACATTCTTCATTTTGTTTTTCATCTTTTATCATATTATTGTGTATGTTGATAGAAATGAAAAAAATAGGCTGAAACAAGAAAAAATATAATTATTCAAAATCAACGTTTCAGCCTGATCTGGACATAAACTTTATCTACATTGACTTCAATGTACATGTGTAATATTTTTAATGTGATATTTAATATTTTACACTATTCCAAATTTAAAGTAGGCCAGGTACAAAATTTGCCAGACAGCTATAACTGGAAGATCAAAATTAGACGATCGCTTATAACATAATTGAAATTTCGAGACGTAAAGGAATTAGATTTTGCAAAATTTTCCTGTCTTACTATTTAAAATGATGTTTGTTCGAGTCCAGTTAGATTTGTACACACTTGAATTATGTGTAAATATGTTGTGGTCTAGTTTGGTCCGGAGGCCAAACTGAACATTATTGTACAACTCGGTGTTTTGGACGTACAAATGGCGTACTTTGGCATAATAGTTACTCTTAATCCTGAATGTAACAACTTGGCAGACCTCCTTTAAGACTTTGCAATATACCATATGTATACAACGTATTACGAACTAGACCAGGTCGTGACATCAACTTTTCCGACGTATGGACGTATGGAACATCCAGAATGAAAAATCTAACGGAGATCAGACAAAGTAAATTTTAACTTCAGTGATAAAAACAATTCATTTTGGTTGTCAGCGTTTGACATCAACACATAATTGGTTATATAATATTTTTAAGGTTCGTGTTGCTCTGCCTTTGGTTTCTGCGTTATGTTTTGTAATAAGTATTTGTCTTTGTGTCTTTGTTTGGCCAAACGTTGTTCTTTTTGATTTATGGTGTCTGGCTGCCCTTTGGTATCTTCGAACTTTACATAAAGGAGACGGCATAAAGTTATATTTTCCCCTAAAACTAAAGAACGACAGGTTTATCTACTTTTACAACAAGAGCAGATCTTCAGTCTATATAAATGCCATACATGGAATAATTGTCTGAATTTTAAGTCACAGGATCAGCTATTTCTGAAACGAAATGTAACATTTGCCAACAATGAACTATATTTTGACAGTTTTATTTAGAACTAAGTGTGTACCATCGCGGTTTTATTAATACCTGATCCCCAACAAGTTTATCGAGTTTCCAGCAGGGCATCTCGGTACATTTTGTATCTGAAGGGAATGTCTGAAAAGTCCGAAAACGCAACATTTTTTCAAAAGAATATATGAGTATAAAACTCTATGATTAGTTCAAGGAAATTCTTTAATCTAACCACTTCATCTTAAGATTCTGCATGTATGTACTATGGATTATAATAATGAAAACCAGTATAGTGAAATATTCATTAAAAATAAACTTTTATTAACTTTATCTTTTATTTTCAGTAAATACTAAATCTATACAGTCAATGTGTTTAAAATTTGTTTATTTCCACTGCAGTACTGACTGTAGACAATGGTGGACCATATGGTGAGTGGAGTGAACCACAGTTTTGTCCCAAGGATCATTATGCGATTGGATATAATATAAGGGTAAGTTGAAAATGGAGAAAAAACAAGAAATCAGAACATCATCTTCCTGTAAGTAAACTCTTCATGAGTAGATATTTACTAAAGCAGTATACTTTTTTATTGCATGTATATAAAGGCAACCTACGAATGGGAAAACTGTTTGTTTTCAAAAGAATCAGGTAGCAAACAGGCCATTTTCCAACTACAATCTAATTTCAGATTATACTATTGGTACAAGATTTATTCTCCTTAGTGAGGGCATAATTCCCTGCCTATGTGAATTCAAGGTAAAGAACATATGCTTTGTTTATCATTGTACATATTTTAAGCTTTGTAAACAGTTGTATGACAATTTTATCGCAAAAATAAAATTCACAAGCAATTATCGTTTTAAGAGGCTGTCCATGTAGAAATCAGGCACATCCTATGATATGGGCGGCACATGGTAAATTTTATCCCACCGATTTTTTTGTACCAATGTAATGTTTAACTCACATGTATGTTAGAAAGAATAGGGGTTTTTCTGTATCAAAAGGGGATGACTCAGAATA
>JAOXYJ010261094.1:0-10009 GCA_028566555.1 Lithophaga nigra | reverse complement strand
AAAAAGACATGTTTATCACAAGGTAGTGATACAGGCTTTTTGGCATCTCTAGTTGCAAATGAATTCACTATATATTTATGCAGGAGCAATCATTCAGTGGCATTATAAAATAAAAAGTTGTTTTCATAATGAATACTAATACAGAGATGGGAAAGGGATGCATTAAAAATTCAGGTCTGGTAAATAACTGATAGTTCTGGCAGAAAAAAATAAGGTCTGCATCTCTGCTATTGCCCATTGCTTAATAATAAACATCACAAATGAAATTTAAATACATTTATAAATAATAGTGTTCTTTTTGGAAGTTTTGTGAATGTTGTGGATTTACAGCATTGCTCTCTTAATGTGGCAACCTAACGGTGTATAACACTTGGTTGCAAGTGTCAACAACAGCATGAAGGCTTTCATTACGAACATTATATGACAAAAAAAATTCTTGTAAGCAGACATAGGAAAGCACAGAAATTCACACTAGATATTAGAAAAACACAGTGTTTATTTCAAATGACTTAAAATGTCCTGTTTTTTTTAATTTAAGCAAGTCTGAGAAGATCATGCAGGTTGAACTCACAGAGTGGTGGAATAAATTGTATAGATGAAAATGATGCAGATGACGACATGTCCAGTCAGAATTCTCCATCCAAACCCAATTCCTCAAATTATAAATAATACCTAAAACGTCTAATGGATAGGGGTGGAAATAATGCTGTGGAAGAATTCAAGAACACGGAATGTCTGAGACAAAAAGTTCTAAGATTAAATGAGAGTGAAGAAAAAAAGGAAAGAAGAAGGTATCTTGCAAGAATTGGACAACAGAGATACCAGCAAAGGATGAGAGATGAAAAAGAAATATCATCAAAAAGATTGACTAGGAAAGAGAAGATAGAAAAAGACAAGAAACAAGAGGAGAAAAGAAAATACTGGCGTGAAAAAAGACGGTCCAGAGAAAAAATGTCGGACAAAGAAAGAAAATTTAACAATTAAACAGTAGCTTCAGCTCTGACATGGATAATTTGGTTGAAAGTAGACTGAATAGTGAAAAAAAAATGAACAGAAAAATCATGAGCAAAGTCCGATTCTGATGAAAATGAACAATATGAATTCGAAGAAAACGCAGAAAATAACTCTTATCACAGTTTTCCTTCTGCAGCTGCAAAGAGACAGGCAATAAAAAGGTAGTTCAGAAACTTCCTGAAGACTCAAATAAATTGGTGGATGTTATTCAATAGTAAAGAACAGTTCTCCCACAAAACGCAAGATGTTAACAGATCAGGGCATACTGACAACACCGAAAAAAGTGAAGTACAGACAACAGTGTGAATAAATTGTTGAATCATTGATTAAAAGTGAAAAAAATACATTAAGATGTAAACGAGATAAGGAGTCATTAATGAAAAGACAGTTTATACCTGACATTGTAAGCCAAAAAGTAATAGAGTCAACAGAGAATGAAGTGAAAAGAAATGCATTAACATCAGAAGAATCTGACAAAAAACAGCAGAATCTGAAAAAAAAACAGCAGAATCCGACCACAAAACGAAGTCATCTCCTATGATTATATAATATAATGATTTTCTACAGCAGATTAAGGACCAAATAACTGACATGGATGAGTGTATCCTGTCCGAACAAGGTGGTGACATGATAAAGGAAATTTCAGTTATAGAATGTTCTGCATACGATAACACTGGTAAGCAGGAAGCAGAGATCGCTATGAACTACCACGACACAACTGGTAGTCCGGAAACAGATATTGTTAGCCATCAACATGACACAGCTAATAGACAGGAAACAGACACAGCTGAAAGGCAAGATACAGAGATTGTTGGCCATCACCAAGACACAGCTGGTAGGCCAGAAACAGACATTGTTAGCCACAACCAAGACACAGCTGGTAGGCCGGAAACAGAGATTGTTAGCCAACACCAAGACACAGCTGGTAAGCCGGAAACAGAAATTGTTAGCCAACACCAAAACACAGCTGGTAAGCCGGAAACAGAGATAGTTAGCCAACACCAAAACACAGCTAGTATGCAGGAAACAGGTTATCCATCACCAAGACACAGCTTGTAAGTAGGAAACAAAAACTGTTAGCCACCTACAAGACACAGCTGATAGGCAGGAAACTCGCACAACTGAAAGGCAAGAAACAGAGATCATTAGCTATTACCAAAACTCAGCCAATAGGTCAGAAACAGAGATTGTTATCCACCACCAAGACACAGCATACAAGCAGGAAACACACAGCTAAAAGGCTTGAAACAGATTGTTAGCCACCACCAAAACACAGATGGTAAGCCGGAAACCAAGATTGTTAGCTACCACCATAACACAGATGGTAAGCTGGAAACCGAGATTGTTAGCCACCTACAAGACACTGCTGATAGGCAGAAAACAGAGATTGTTAGCCAACACCAAGACACAGCTGGTAAGGTTAGCCACCTAAAAGACACATGTGGTATCAGGAAACAGAGGTTAGCCATTACCAAGACATAGCTGGTAAGCAGGAAACAGAGATTGTTATGCACCTACAAGACCCAGCTGATAGACAGGAAACAGACACAGCTGAAAGGCAAGAAAAAGAGATTGGCCATCACCAAGATACACCTAGTAAGCCAGAATCAGAGATTGTTAGCCACAACCAGTAGGCCAGAAACAGAGATTGTTAGCCACCACCAAGACAGCTGGTAAGCCAGAAACAAAGATTGTTAGCAACCACATAGACACAACTGGTAGGCAAGAAGCAGCGATTGTTAGCCGCCTACAAGACAAAGCTGAAAGGCCGGAAGCAGACACGGCTGAAAGGCAGGAAACAAAGATTGTTAGCCATCGCCAAGACACAGCTGGTAGACTGGGAACAGAGATTGTTAGCCACAACCAAGACACAGCTGGTAAACCAGAAATAGAGATTGTTATCAACCACATAGACGCAGCTGGTAGGCCAGAAGCAGAGATTGTTAGCCACGTACAAGACAGCTGGTAAACTGGAAACAAAGATTGTAAGCCACCACCAAGACACAGCTGGCAGGCCAGAAACCCAGATTGTCACCTGCCACCAAGACACAACTGTTAGGCCAGAAACAGATTGTTAGCCAACTACAAGACACAGCTGATAGGCAGGAAACAGACACAGCTGAAAAGCAGGAAACAGAGATTGTTGGCCACCATCAAGACACAGCTGGTGAGCAGGAAACAAAGATGTTTAGTGACCACCAAGACACAGCTTGTATGCAGGAAACAGAGGTTAGCCACCACCAAGACACTGCTGGTAAACAGGAAATAGAGATTGTTGGCCACCTACAAGACACAGCTGATAGGCAGGAAACAGACACAACAGAAAATCAGGAAACAGAGACTGTTAGCAACCAGCACGACCTAGCTGGCAGGAAGGAAACAGAGATTGTTAGCCACCACCAAGACAAAGCTGATAGGCAGGAAACAGACACAGCTAAAAATCAGGAAACGGAGATTGTTAGCCATCACCAAGACACAGCTGATAGGCCAGAAACAGATACAGCTGAAAGGCAGGAAACAGATATTGTTAGCCACCACCAAGACACAGCTGGTAAGCAGGGAACAGAGATTGTTAACCAACACCAAGACAGCTGGTAAGCCAGAAACAGATATTGTAAGCCACCACCAAGACGCAGCTGGTAAGCCAGAAATAGATATTGTTAGCCACCACCATGACACAGCTGGTAAGCCAAAAACAGATATTACTGGCCACCACCAAGACACAGCTGGTAAGCCAGAAACATATTTTGATAGCCACCACCAAGAGACAGCTGGTAAGCCAGAAACAGATATTGTTAGCCAGCACCAAGACACAGCTGGTAAGCCAGAAACATATATTGTTAGCCACCACCAAGACACAGCTGGTAAGCCAGAAACAGATATTGTTAGCCACCACCAAGACACAGCTTGTAAGCCAGAATTAGATATTGTTAGCCAACACCAAGACAAAGCTGATAGGCAGGAAACGGACATAGCTGAAAAGCAGGAAACAGAGATTTGTAGCTATCATCAAGACAAAACGTATGGACAGGAAATAGAATCTGGTAACCATTGTATGATAGAGCTGATACAAAATTTGGATCTATAAAAAAGAAAATGGGGCATCATCAGAGCAATATTTTGAAAAAATTTAAATTTCGTCTTGGTCAATTTACTTTCTTGGATACCCTCGAGCAAACATGGATGTGGAAGGGTCAATCAAATAGTAAGTGACGATCTCTAACTTGTGAATTTCACTATGATTGGAAGAAAGATTTGCATATATATTATTAAACAGGAGATATGTTGAAAACATAATAAAGTTCAATCTTGAACTTTATGATGTTATGTTTGACCAGATATGAAAACCAGAATGTCCTTAAACATGCATAACAAAGCGGTTGCCGAACAAAAATACACACGCCATTTGACTTGTGCGAAAAGTAGACATAAATATTAAATCAAAATATGATGATTATTTATCTAGATTAGTAACAAAAACGTTATTCATATTTTACAGTTGGGGTCAGTTTTAGCATCTCCATACCCTTTATGTCGAAAATTTAAGAAAGCAGCAGAATGACGAAATCTTTAGAACGAACTCATCATATATGTTACTTCAGAGTACTAAGTTGTGTTAAGGAAAGGAAGTTGTTTTTATCGCAAATTCTTTTTTCTTGAACCTAGCTCTCAACACAGACAATGAAGCTACGAAGAAACAAGTGTTTGAACTACTGTCGGCCTTATGTGTTTACTCCAAAGATGGAACAACATATGCGCTGGAAACTCTGGCACACCTTCAGGTTAGTGGTTTGAACGCATTTTAAAAAAAAAGTATTTAAATGTTGGTAAATGTTATATGTGTATGTGTGTGTGTGTGTATTATACAAGTTTAGTAACTGATATCAAATGCACAAAATTAACTGAAACAAGTACAATGTATATGTCAGGCAATATCAATTTGAAAATGGTCATCTTTCATACTGTCGATCTCTGGGACAAAACGGTTCATTATCGTCATGATTCGACAGGACATTTTTATTCATGCTATCTCCATTTTTTTCTTCTACATAAACTTCTTAGATTCTATTAGAAAAATAGACTAACGAGTTTGTGTATACAATATACGGGCAATATTTTACCATATATCCACGTTGAAACGAACAGACATAGTCAGAACTACGTAGCCACGAGTAATTGTTCAAATATTGACCCTTACAGAATACTTTATGAAATTTATATGATAATCACCATAATAAAGTCTTTATTGAAATACACTTGCTTGAGAAATTAGAAATTTAGCCTTGTCATTGTTGCCGATAAATGTCCAGTAATTTGCTATTGTGGCTTATGACAGATGATTACAAGGAGCATCATTAAAATCACCACTTACAACTGGTAATTGAACTTCTATATTGTTGGCCTGGCGGGTAACTACTACCTGTGCCTACCTATGGCGCAATTAGACAGCTGAGGATTGATGTTTCTAAATTTATGTCATCATGTTCTTCACTTATCTATAGGTACAATTTGTATATTGTGGTAACATCAGAGCACAAAGCCTGAGAATATCTTTGGTCTTTGTCATACAGCTCGAAAAGGGGGGAATGATAACTTCTTTTTACCATACTTACGCCATATAATGAAAAAAGAACACCTGCTGAACATGGTTTGTTTAACCTTATTTCCAAAATATTTGTCATAATTCGGTCATAAAAGGAATAAACAGGGCCAGCTGCTGTAGAAACAATCAAAGTGACACTGCACATGATTCCTCAGGTAAAAACGTTCTATAGAATTTTATCTGCGAGTAATTGCTCTTTTACGAAATCCATGAACCGTTATTATCTCTGCCCTAGATACCTATTTAAAAGAAGAAATTCAATCGTACTTCCTTTTAAATTTTGTTATCTCAAAACAAAAATTAAATACAAAGAAAAATTAGCTTTCTGTCATATGTTTAAAGAAATGGCGTTTTATCAAATGACAGGGCTAAAAAATCTTCTTATGTCAGTGTATTAACAAGAAAACATTTGAAGGTAGCGATCTCTAATTTTTGGTGATAGGCATCAACTATGTCTGAGTTATGTCACTCAGAGACTTATTTATACATTTGTAACAACTAACAAAGGTAAATCAAGGATAATACTTATTATATCACACCTTTGCAGGTAATCTTCTCACCTTGTATTTATTGCTTGAGGTGACGATAGTATATATTAATGGATTTATGTGACAAGGCTAGCGGATTATCTCTAAATGAATGCAGTGTTTCGATTTTTTCCTGTATTCAGCTCGTTGCTAACGTCATGCTAACCAATAGATGTTGGTTATGCAAGATGTTTCTATGCACAGGGTTTAAATCCATAAAACAAGACGTTGCAAACATTGATGTGGCGCTATATACAGCACAACATTTATTCTGGTATAAGATTTACGGTTGTTTCTACCCACGTACTCGGAAACATGACCACGGGTTGGTCGTTAAACCTACCGTGTTTATTATAACTATTTAACCGGGAGGATGGTAATCTTCTTAAAATAGTCAACAACACAACTTCTAATGACATAAAGCAGCAGCACAAAAGCCATTGTTACGGCCTCATATATATATCAAACATACCATTGGTTTTCATTATATTTTTACGGATCATATGTCATAAACATGCACTTGTTCACAAACACAAGTGAGTAGGAAGAGGGTAGCATGAATATCAAATATTCAGTAATAAGTGCAGAGATAACCCCTAAAAGGTAATAATATTCATATATGTATAACACAAGAATAGATTGTAAACGGTTTGAATTTCATGCTTAGTCATAAACAGAAAGACGGACATAACAAATAAAAAGGTACATGAATTGCATCAACAGGACAACACATATAAGCAGACGCGAAAGATTTAGAAGACAAGTAATAACAAACATTATTTGTAGAGTGTACTGTGAAACTGGGTTGAATATTCCATCACTCACAGATTGGTAGGGATGTAGTGGTTTGAGAGTTCCAAGCTAGGTTACAAAATATGGTGGTGAACAAAAAATATTATCATTAACTACAAAGTATTTGGGAAAAGTGATTTGAATATTTTAAGTTCAAATGTAAATATAGAAACATGCACAAAAGCCCTAGTAGACAGGCATTCACGAACACCGACAAGTATAGTGAAATAGGTTTGAAAGAGATTAAAACTGGTACATCTTAATTTTAGATATGACTTCAATGTGTATGTAATACTGTCATAAAACGATTGCTTTGTCATCCAGGAAGTATACACTAGGAAAATACTAAGTTCCTTGATGTCTAAGACGCCGAAAATAGTCTAAAATGCTGTCTTCCTTAATGGATACGATACCGAAAATAGAAAAATAGCGAAACTAATGAAAAGATTAGATACACCAGACTACGTAATTAAGCATAAAGATGTTAATCTATAAGTGAAAACATGAAATATTTAATATCCGCTGCTATAAATAAGTCTCTTAATAAATATTGTTTTCGTTTCCAAGACATAACTGAATAAAGGTAATGAAAGTGGAACACCATATGGATCGTTATTACGTTTCCAAGTAAACAATTGAAGCCTACGAAAGTACATACTATTTATTAAACTATCTCAAGACTATTTAAAGAGACAAGATGAACTGTAAATCAATAGTAACTGTGTTTTGATGATTTGAAACTGTCAATGTTTTGCCTTTCTTAGCTTATGCCAATAAAAAGAGCTAAACCTTGAAAAAGAACGCGATTCTACTCTGACACTTCTCCAGGTGACAAAAATAAAGTTGCCATTAATTATATCTGATATCTATTGCTCTACATGGATAGTACTAAAAATATATCATGATACTTTATTTTACTGGAACACTTGGATGAGTTTGATCTCTTTCGCACCTGATGAAGTACCAAAGTTGAGGGGGGAATGAATGTTCTCTGATTCAAAGATAATTACTTGAGTGGATGATTTCTAATCCAAAAAGGCAAATCTATTTGTCCTTCTTTAAACCCTGAAAAAATAAAACTTTCAATTTTTTTCTTAAAAATCCGATAAAAACAACCAAAAGACCAAAAGCACTCATTTCTAAATATTAAGAAGTTTGATACTACGCAAATATAGCCCATCAGTTACTCGATATGAACTGAAACCTGTTTGTGCATAATCATACTATGTATTAAATGATTCATCTGTATTAATGTATTCTAATGTTTCTCTTTCTCTCTCTCTATATATATGCAATGTCGTTTTGTCACATTGACAAAATTTACTTCTATAAAGAGGTGTAAATCATCGGTAATTACACTGCCATTTGTTGTTTATTGTAGTGTGTTTAGTTTGTGGTTATTTTAATATCATGAGGCACATTTGCTATATATGTAATCATTTAGTAGTTACTACTCTTAGGTGGTGCTCGTTTTCTCAGTCTGAAATCAGCCGTTGGCTTTTTTAAATAATTATTTATCATAGATTTTTTTTATCAATTATTATTCAGAATTATATTCAATCAGTATTTTAAAATTCAATCTATTTGTCTAACAGATCAATCATTAAATGCTAAAGTACAAATTTTGAATATATTTCAAAAATAGGTCAATTATATTTCTTGTTTCTGCAACGTTTTTCTCTTCTTTCAAAGGTAGGACATCTTGTAATTAAAACGATTATACTCTTATATTCCAAAGTTTGGATTGATACTTAGAAAACTGTTTCAGTCTGCTCAAGATAGCCTTTCAAATAATCAGGATTTTAAGCACTTTGAAACTACATGAACAGAAAGGGAATTCCCCAAGTTGTGCCAGTTAACTAGTACACTAGTCACTGACGGAAAGGATAATTTTCTGTAAACAGATAAGGATAGCAATATATCTTATGCATAATCTATAGTTCTGATACATATTCAACAAATTAATACTACGGTATACACGGAAAAGGAAAGACCTACTCAAAAGATATGGAAAATATTTTTAGAAGATAGAATAAATTTTGAGTGAAGCAGATGTGAGCTCCTACAAATTGGATAATACATTCCATAGTACCGATTTCATAGTAACCTCCTTCAAGCCTTCAAACTGACCAGCTGTTTGCGTTGTCATTATATGATAGCTCTTTCGTTAAGATCATGATTTTGGCACTGCACATGGCGCCAGCCATGACAATGATCTTAGCTTTAAATTGCTCGATTGTAACTTTGAATATATGTGTAACCTTCTCATTTTCCATATTTAATTTAGATGTTTGATAGGTATTAATCAAAAGCCATATATTATATCTTGTACATATATTGCAATTGATTTTTATTGATTTGGATGAAATCCGAGTTTGACAATTTGTATTTATAAAACGTTAATGGCGTTCGTCCTTTAATATAGGATTTCGTTGAGACTATATTCATGACCATTGTCTTCAATTTAAAATTTCAACAGGTTCTCATGATGGCGGCCATTAAGTCTAAATTAAGTGGCAATTATTCAATTTTGATATGATATCTTTATATATGTATGAAAGATTTTTTGTATAAGACTAAGCATAAAGGTATATTCTTTAAACGAACGACCTCCTGGCGCGGAGCTCTTCATTACAGGAGATAGATAAAGACGACTTAACGCTATCAAACGAGAATCTCGCCTGAGGTTGCACGCAATCAAATTTAAATGATACAAAACTTTGAAATTTTGGAATTAGGTCAAATCGTTTCCTTTATTCACATGTCATTTTCTTGTCTTGTTTCTTTAAATGTCGTGACCTTATTTCATGAGATGAAGGACAAATATAATTTATTATTATAAGGTATCATCAAATCGGATTTCTTTCCTCACATTTAAATGAGACTCTCGTTTGAGACTGCGATTTACACAAAACACATATTCTGATGTTTCAAACTTAATTATCAGCATATAATTTTCGTCCGTAAATACTTAGGGCGACTGTGAAAAAGGCACTATTCATGTCAGTGCGAATTAAACAGCAAGAAAAAATCGAAAACCTTCTAACAATACCTACGCTGTTGCCAGCAGTGC
>JAOXYJ010260874.1:0-10010 GCA_028566555.1 Lithophaga nigra | reverse complement strand
AAATTATAAGGGGTAGCAAGTTCAAATCAATATTAAACTATTCATTATTAAGCATCTTCATCATTATCTTGTCTTACTGTCCTCCGTTTGATCATTTGATTCGCGTATAAAAAGGTCCTTATATGAGGGAAATACAAAGCATATAAGACCGTACAAGTACAATGCATTTTCGTTAAATTACAAGTTATTGAAAACTTGAAAGTGTTTCGTATTCTTGTGCCTTTGCGGGGTCGACGTAGGTAGGTTTGGCATGGGACACAGGCAAGTCGGAAGGAGTCATATTTATTAACTGCTAAAACCGGAAGAGGTGAACACATACCGATTTGCAACATTCAAAGAAACAAACTTAACATGATCGTTACAAAAAGGATGTTCACGACCAGCAATGTACATACATGTAGTCTCGTCAGTCACGAAATCGAGTACAGTACTTCTTGCTGGTTCAGGTTTGCTTTGACTTCACGAAGCATTTACATGCAAAACAAAATTATCAATAAATTCAGATCAGTTGGTCAGTTCATAGAACTGTATACGACTATGAGATCCATGAACACTAAGAACATTATTGTATGTCCAACAGAGCTGTTGGACAGCACTAGAAGTGCTTTTTTAACTATACTCTGACGTCCATTGTTTATTGGGTAGGAAACCGGAGTATCCGTGAGAACCCGACCTTCGGCAAGAAAACTGGCAATTCTTGTCAATTAAGATTGGATCGAGCAACCTCACAACGAGGCAAACCTGAACTAACAACCCAAATGTTGACACATTGGTGACGAGTTAGTAAATATGACTAGTAAATACTAAGACCTCAGTTACCGAGGCCAATCGGAGACAGTCAAAAATCTGTTTTTTGTTTGTAGAAGTTAAGGATTCTTCAACAGAACCAAGACTTGTCACACGTTCAGATGTTATTTCTATCAACCAGAAAATACACGATGTTTGCGCGATGCATTATTTCCGTATGGAGAGTCAAATCGATACAAATGAAGGCTTGAAAGGAAAATCTTATTAATATAGAGTACATATTAGGTGCATTCCGAGTTCCTCCATTGGTACTAATCGATAATTAAGGCCACCGATGGTTGCCCATTTGTACTGTTGGGTACTTCTTATATTTTTCACTGACAATTTCCAGAGACACACTAGAGTGTGGGTAAGCTAACAAACGCACGTGTTTGTCACATGCAAAATGGAGACTGTCAGTTATCTGAGGTTAATATGTCTCTTATCATGAATCTTTGAGAACATCAATATAAATGTTTAAGTAAAAAGAAGTGCCGAGGAGAAAGTTTCAGACTTTCTAAAATTTGTATGTATTAACAATTTATGATACCAAATTTAGTGCTTAATATGCGCATTTCGACAAACAATGTCTCGTCAGTTGTGCTTGAGGCCTGAAAATATGGAAAACCAAAACAGTATCGAAAAGGTTTTAGAGAAGAAATAAATGCCAAAACGACCAAAAGGTTAAAGCCAAAAACCAGCTAAGGACAGAGCTATGCACTAGGGAGAGACTCCTTAGTTTCCTAAAATTTTATACATTTTATTACGGTAAATTTAAAATTACGGTATCAATTTCATGCCAGTACCGGAATACTAGCAACCGGGCTGATGGTACCCTCGGGGACCTTAGGTCCACCAGCTGTGGTATGCACCCAGTGGTAGTAGTAACAATCTATGATACCAAATTTAGTGCACAATATGCACATTTCGACAAACAATGTCTCGTCAGTTGTGCTCGAGGCCTAAAAATATGGAAAACCAAAACAGTATCGAAAAGGTTGTAGAGTAGACATAAATGCCAAAACGACCAAAAAGCTGACGCCAAAAACCAGCTAAGGACAGAGCTATGCACGAGGGAGATACTCCTTAGTTTCCTAAAATTTTATACATTTTAAGACGGTAAATTTAAAATTACAGTATCAATTTCATGCCAGTACCGAAATACTAGCAACCGGGCTGATGGTACCCTCGGGGACCTTAGGTCCAGCAGCACTGGTATCCCCCAGTGGTAGAAATAACAATCTATGATACCAAATTAAAAGTGTATGAGACAAAAATCCAATATAATATACAAATCGAAAGCGCATTAGAACTATTCCTCATCTTGTTTTAAACAATGAATTGTTATACGTTGCGTCATGTACATTTCTGTTATCTTTATTTCGAATTCGCTACCAACGAGAAATTTGTTACAATAACTGAACGTGGCCTACTTTCTGTCTTGCATTTTTAATTTAAATTACTGGGTATTAAATTTTTTCTTGTCATTTTTACGTTTTCCTAACATTTAAATCTCATGTAAGCCTTTTTAATTTGTAAACATATAATATGTTCCTATGAACTATTAAATAAATCACTAAAGTGTTCGTTCCTCCATCAGCTTGTGGTGACGGCCACAAAATGCACAGAGGTTGTTTCCAATCCCTGATTAAACAACTTGCCCGTCAATAGATTTTACCTATTAAAAAGGTCACTGTAGCGTGAACATCTTATAGCGTATCATATCCTTTGTCACACAGTCACGCAGAGAGAGTTGGTACATTGCTGCTTAAGAGGGGAAATTTATTATGAGGATAATAGTCGTCTGTTATATATCTTGGATTGTGGGTGTCCATTTTACCGCTGTTTAGGCAAAGAGCTAGGTTGGAAGCAGACCGTACTGTTTCACTTGTATTCTTAACTTCAAGTTCATTTAGATAAATCCAATGTAATCAATGGCCTTATTTAGGATTGTTAAGAGATATGTACCTGAATGTGAAATTAAAGGACTTATCTTTATCTTTAATAATGTTCTTCGACAAATTTGACTTGAAGAAAACTTTGAATAAATTTCACTTTGCCTCAGTTCAAACGCATGTACTCTAGAGGAGCCCTTAAATGGTGGCGACTAAAAACCCATTTTTCACAGGAACTTTTTTGCAGTAACAGAGTTTTAGCATTATAGAGCCTTTTCACTTCTTACTGTAGTTTAGTTCTTATATAATTGTGTGAATGACATAAATCGCTTTTCTCTGATAGCAGAATATACCAATCCATATACAAAAGTATCTAACGTCAATTACCTTCAGTGGTGAATCAGTAAACATAATTAATCTCACAAAAAACTTGCATTTCGCATTAAGAAACATTATTTAAGATATAAAGTGCCAATAAATATTTTTCGTATTGTTAGCATTTTAATAGTATATACGTAGTAATAGACTATCACATTAAAAGATCTCCTTTTCGTAATGTCGCATTAATCCTTCAATGTTTGTCTGCAACCGTTTTATAAAAATGAAACTGCGTAATACCATAGTCATATGATATAATGTGTGCGTGCCTGTGCATTTTTGCAGCGGATGTAATCTTAAATTATGATGATAAAGTACCATGACAATGTTTACTTCTTCATCTACTTTTGTAATCAAAAACATGTAATAAACACTCTATCTAAAGTAAAAATTATACATTTACACAGAGGAAAGTGGCTGTTGTGATCAAACAAGTATCAATCACATAAAACATTTAAACAAAATTATAGTAATTGAGATTTTCATAGAACAATAAAATTCAAGTAAAAAATGACTATTTACAAAAAGAAAGCCTTTAACATTTTTCTGTAATCCACCGGGAGTAAACATTTGATTGTCTGTTACTTAACTGATTTTTTTTGTTAGTGAAGAACCTATTGATTTTATATCCATATAAAGTTGCTAAATTATCCATCTTATTTTCTTAGCTGAAATTGTCCTGATGCTTTGCTTTTTTCCGAGAAATAATTATTGGATAGGGAGGTTTGTGTTCATAAATTTATGCTTTATTTATTTCCAGTGCTGTGGTTGGATTTATTTGGTTCTTTCTACCCTTTTCTTTGAAAGAAAGCATGTTTATGCAGAATGAATTGCTAAAAATTGCCGAAAAATTCAAGATATTTTTTTACGTGTACATGTACCCACTACAATTATATTCTCTTAAGTTAACTTACAGTTGCTCTATTGCCTTGGAAGAAGCACGGCTCTGAAAGCGGGGTTTAACAGAGGGAATATGCTTAATAGTTTTAGAATATTCTTAAACTCGCAATTTTGATCTTGTCAATTATCAGTACCCGTTACCAGATGTTTCACCTAATTCTGTAAAAATGTGAGCAAAAGAACATGCATTAAAACGTCATTTGAGGTTTTCTTGTCAAACACGTTGAAGATATCTATTTCTCACATTACAACAGGTTGAAGACAGTGTTTACCGGTGTAAGACACCCATGTAGAATTTCCTTGTCCTTCATCACATGATACAAAACCTGACGTCACAATCTTTTTCGCCGACGTCATAATGTCAAAACATCTAAAATACATCGACTTTCCAGGATTGGTCAAAAAACATACAAAATGACATCGCTTTAAATAGAAAACTAGCAGAGGATTTCCATTTAAAAGTTATTTTCAGGTATTATACTTTTGTATAAAATTAATCATGCTTAAGATGATTGTGTTTGTTTTTCTCTATAACCCTTCGTTTTGAAGAACGGATTTTCATTTCATAGCGGCCATTATCATTGCGGATGCGTTTCTTGGAATTTTGAGGTCAGTAATGTGAGAAAATTAATCTTTCATACAGAGAGATGTAGGACAAGGAATTCTACCCTCGAAATCACATTTTTTATTGTCAGACACTCGACAAGCCTCGTGTCTGACAGAAAAATGTGACTCCTCGGGTGGAATTCCTCCTATCCAACATCTGTCTGTATGAAAGATTGTTATAATCTGAAACGTTTATAACTGGGGAACTAGACGCTACTTGTTCTGAAAATGGCGGTTTCGTGTCAGTGTCATGTATGTGCGTTATTAGAAGTTAATATTGCACAAAGACTCGGGCTTTTCAATTGAAAGTTTACACAATCACTTAATAATTAAATGAAACCTATACATTTTTTAATCTTCTTTTTATCCATTACAGACAAGAGTCCGGAAAAAATTAGAAAGGATTCTCTTAAGGTCAAGTTGGAAATAATTCACCGCCATCTGGTGAAGTTTTGTTTACCATTCCAAGGTAACGCGCCCTTGCTATTGTGTGACGTTCATTCTCCTTATATAACGTGTAAATGCTATCAGATAATATAAAGCGTCATAAGGTTGCTCGGAAAAATCACAATTTTTCGTTCAAAATGACATATTCAGAGATATTTGCGTAAAAATGCAGCCCGGGTACCCCCAAATATTTTTACATTTATGGACATCTTATGAAAATTTATCAGTTTTCTTTAAAACTGTAGGACACATTATGATTTTTATAAGAGATTATTCAAATCTGTAGTTATAAATGTCGATTATCCCTATATAAGCAGTATGAAGTCACGCTTAAATGTGCAGTACCCATTTAAAATGAAAACGAGAACGGGTTACCCCCATTTTTACGCACAAGCCAATGTATCTCGATAAGATCTAATAACATGCAAAAATTTGGAATTTTGTAGGATACCTTCAATTGCTTCAACTTGACCTTAATAAAGACGTTTAATTTCTTTTAACAAACAAAGTGGACCCACATATCCCCCCCAAAAAATCATTAATTCTATTTAACAAAGGTAGCCGTTCTATGTGTTTGCCTTTAAAAAATCGGAAGTTTATTTATTATAACTAATATAAAAACCTTTCATCAACAAGTTTACTAATAACTGCTAAATGACGTATATAGATTACGTACACATATTCATCGGTTCTTTTTATGACTTTCGTTCAATTAGGCGTGATTTAGACGACTGAGGGAATTTATATATATACGTCTTTTTATAGTTTAAATAATGAATATAGGCATTCAGACGATAAAAACCTTAGTTTATCTGAAACTCACTGCTTGTAAACTGTGGGGATGTGAAAACCCTCAATGCCTATAACGAAATTATCCACAAGTTCACAAAAATGGATAATCGGATTTGAATCGATTATCAATCGCAGACTATCATCATTTTATTCTAAGGCAAAATACCATACAGAACAGCGCTTATAATTGAAGCAGACTCCGTAACACATGACAGCCATTTCTGACACTCTCCGAATTCCGAAGTTGTCTTAGTAACTTACTAGTGTAGCCATTTTTCGACACTATCAAAATCTTAGTTCCAAGTAAAGTTCGAAGATACCAAAGGGGCAGCCAGAAACCGTAAATCAAAAAAGAACAAACATCGCCATGGCAAAAAAAAGACACAAAGACAAACATTGACTACAAAACAAACACGGAAGGCTAAAGCCAGAGCATCATGAACGCCACTAAAGACCAGGGATGAGATCAGATGCTCCAGAAGTGTAAGCATCTCCTGCTCCACTAGATGCATCTGCCGTGTTGCTCATGTTAAAATCCGGTAATAAGTCATATTCGGTGGTAAGCTATGAATAAGGAAAGAAGGATGGGACTGTGATTACGACAGACTTGAACGTATCAGTGGTCATTTGTGACTCAGATATTTCGTAACGGTCGACTAAGTTGTGGCGGCCGTAAATCTTTCGAAGTGATGACTTTAACTTTACCGTCAGAAACCCATGGTTCAGTAGCTTCCTTGTGAGCAGCAACGCTCTATCAAGAAAACCCTGGTAGGATGTAGAAGCTCTGAAACATCGTATCCAACGCATGTGTTAAAGGGTATTTGTGGAGCCATTTGCCATTGTCGGAAACCACTCTGCTGTGGTACATGCGAAGTGAATTAAATATGGCCTCCGGCTTTGTCTAAAAATTGTTTGTTCTGGTACATGCGTGGTGAAGTAAATACAAAGGGTCATTACTTTTTCCAACACCATAAGAAAACTTTGTTTTCACTTAAATCCCACTCATGAAACTTACATATTTCATGATTGTTTACTCAGTCTTCAAATGTTATGACCTAAAATCAATAATCAGTAACTTGGGACTACATATTTGCACAGTGGCCCGTTTGACATTGACTTGTATGGTTTCTCCTCGGAATTTTCACAGTTATACCCCTATGGCACAGATGTATTTTGGTCTGCCAAATTTCACCAGTACTGTCAATTATTCCCAATTGCTGTTGTGTTTGAATTTATTTAATGTCAAAGCATTATGCGCAGTCACTGACAGGCATTGTGAATCATTGGCAGTACTAGTAAATTTTTCGAAAATATTTGATACAATCCCTGCACACAGTCGTTCTCAGTGCAGGTAAATATTTAGATCAACTATTCGAACTTGTAACAGTCAGTGACCTTCAACGATATTCCAGGTAAAATGTTGTAGATGTTATGTCACTGTCATTTGCAGTATCAGATATTTTAACTGTTTTGCCACAATTTATAGTACCTGCAAAACAAAGTATAGACCTACATCGCTCATCTAATTATAACTAACAAATAGTAAAAATTGAAACGTCTGTGAATTCTGATAAACATAAACATTTCAGTTTAATTGTCTCGGCTGCTTTCAACAAAAACCTTTAAGTGCATTTTCCATAGAGTCCAATGTTTAATTAAATTATCTTCTACCGTGGTGGCCATCAAATTTGTATTAAAAACGCAAATTAGTAAACAATCACTTAATAATCATTCATGTACAGTTTCTATTTAGTTATCACAGCTGTTTAAAACGCATTTCCCATATTAAACGGTCATGGTGGCAGCTATCTTGGAATTACATTTCGTTTTAAATGTCTTGGTAATTTAGATCATCTAATGATCAATAATGAATACTTTCAGTTTAACTGTCTAAGTAATTAAGAAGAAGTTTTAAATGCATAAGATCAACATTAGCAGTGACTCATTTGCTTCTGATTTCGGATTGGCAAAAATAACAAACAACAGAATATACTCTGCAAATGGACCTTTTTATTAATTCGATGATCTCACAGAAGATCGTTGAAGATATTTCCCATAGGGTTCAATTTTAAAAACACGTTCAGTGGTGGAAGCCATCTTAGAATTCCAATCTTCATGAAAAACTTGGTAATAAGGGTCGTACGGTGATCATTTATAAGTGGTTTCATTTCAACTCTCTTAAGTCATTTCCAAGAAGAAATCTGAAAATATACTTACTTAATATTATCATTTGACGCATTGGTTTCTGAGGAAGATAATCATAATATTACGTTCCTCAGTGGCTCGATCCTGGATATCGGATTCGCAAAAAAAAAAAACATAAACTTTATGTTGAAAAACCCAAGGAACGTTTCTCCAGAAAAAAATTGTCACTGGCAGCTATGGTTGTCCTCAAAGAAGATCCTTGATTTCCAATAGGGTCTAATGTTAAACAATATTTCAGGTGGCGACAATCGGCAAAAAAAAAACAACTTTGTAGAGAACCATTAAAGGAATGTTGCTATATAGTTATGGTTCAATCAGCAATTAGTATTTTCACAAGGTCATCTGTGAATTTCAACCAATCAGGAAACATATTTGGTCCTGACAAGCATATTGAATGTCGATCGACAAGAAAAATTAATTTTGTAGAAATTCATCCAAGGAACATGTCAGGCTTACTTTCAGTCTGTTGAGGGGTTTCAGAGAAGACTGAAATGTGAAAAAGGTAACGCCGACGGACAGATGGACAACGGACGGACGGTAACGACAAAAGATGCAACAGTGCATTCGGTCTTTCGGATTATCACCGGAATTGACGGTCATTTATACGTAAATAGAATGATATAAATATTTATAGATAGTTTGTCGACACTGTCTTTGTAATAGAAATTGCAAGCGGGAAGCTATTGTGGGTTCAGAACCATTATGTAGTTGAATATTAGTTTTTTGCTTGTAAGAAACTACAGATGCACCGTAATGTGAAGGTTTGTGTTTTAACGGAATCTTTTTTCGAATTTAAATATACCAGGAAGAATTTTCTGACATCCCGATAGTTGAAGGTTTTTTACAAGGTAATCTTTTTTGTTCGCTTTGGTTTGGGTGAAGATGGGTCATTCAATTATTTTTCCGTACACCCATTAATCCGCAGAACTAACTAATGTGTAGTATTCCTTTCTGATTATTTTTCTTCATGTCGAGTAAATTCTGGATCTAGTCGTCGAAAACCGTACTTGTTTTCCAAGTAATAGCCCTCAATAACTTCGACTTCATACCCATACTTGATTATGTGTTCAATGTCCACCTTATACCAACCTTCTGAATCTTGTAGATCCTAGATTGTATGTTCATGAACATTTTTTCTCACAACTACATGATTTTGTAGACTTTTCTTGTGGTGCATCTGATCTTTGAACCCAATTTTTTCCCTTCATTCCAGTGCCTAATGTTTTATGTCGTTTACCAGCTAATTGGGTAAAGACTGACAACTCCCAAGTTAACTACATAAACACTGACTACAACCTACCTGAATTCTTCTTTGACTTAATCGTATTGTAAGCTCATGAACTGAGTGTTTGTTTCATAGCATTGCCCTCAATAGATACTTTTCCTTACTAGTAAGTTTGGGTCCATTTCTTCCCATCTGCATAGCGTTCAAGGTCGAAGTTGCCTCTCTGTACGTTGCATTTAAAGTAATCTAAAGCTGGTTTAAGGAGCTTCCAATGTGTTTCATTAGATCACTACGACGCCCTATTAAGAGTTATGTTTCCGGTATCCTAATCCTGTTCATGCGTTCAAAAAGGTGATAATGATCAAAGTTACTTCATTGTATGCTTCAAGTACTCACTGTTTGTTAGTCTTGACCACATAAACCAAGAACCTTACGAAGTTCTCACGACCATCAGCAGCTACGGAAAAGGGAATAGCGGGTTTAAGAGGTATGCTGTGTGCCCTTTGTATCACAATCTTTTTAGTTAGTTTGAAGTTTGATAATGACTGAATTCTTTTAATGCCAGTCTGTATTTTCTCTACTTTATCAAGTCTACCTTCTTGATAACTCCTGGAAAGAGAAATAACAAATTTGATCTTGATCCAAGTTATGAGGTACAGATGGGTGCAGACCTGACCTTACAGTAAGTTAACTTTAACTAGTCCAAAAGTCTGGTCAGTAAGTCTGCTTTAGCAATATTGAGCAGACCAGCAAGTTAACTTACTTTACAGCAGACC
>JAOXYJ010260763.1:0-10011 GCA_028566555.1 Lithophaga nigra | reverse complement strand
AAAAGTGAGATTTCCCCCACTATTTGCTTAATATTTCCACTATACAATTTAAATGAGAGCAAACATAATAAGAATGAATATAAAATATCTCATTTCTCTTGTGTTTGAATGACAAACTGCAGACTTCAGATTGTAATTTTGACCTTTATACATTATTTTAGTGATTACTGTTCAGGGTAAAGGATGAATATTCATAAAAATCACCGATTTTAGAAATTAGTTAATTTCGTTGTTAAAATTAATACAAACTGATTTTATGACACTAAAATATTGCATTTTATTGGTTGTTCAATACCTTTAGGATAAAAAATCATATCTTAAATGTTTACGTCGTAGATATTTTGTTATAGTACATTACTTAAACAAACAATTTCATTAAAATCACATCTTGATCGAAAAATAACCGAAGAAAGTAATACGTAACTATTCTTTTCATGTTTAAATACAGAATTTCTTATTTCCAAAGAGATCACATTATACATAGAACTTATTGCTGAGCACTTGATCGGAGGTGGTCAAGAAAAAGATGTTGAATTTCTGTCTCCCATCAAGTGTTCTTCCATTTCAGACGCATCAAACAGGATTCTACGATGGGCCCGAAAACGGCCTTATCGCAACTCCTTCTTTACATTTTTTAGATGAATAAGGCCATTGACATTTGTGAATATATTTGCTTCTTTCAATATTAAAATATTTCGTTGAATGTGATTTAATTTTATGGACATGAAATCCTATTAAAAATAATTCATAACAGTCAATGAAATATTGTGTTTCCCATTTAAAACGTTCAATTCCCGTATTGCATGAAAAATGTTTCTGTTTGAATTTCTATTGTTGCTGGCTGAAGTTGTTTGTATGATGTTGATATTTTCAGAAAATTTGAGATGTCCTGGACTATTCAGATGTATGAATTCTACCACTTGTATATTGATCGGGAACTTTTGTGATGGCATTAGACACTGTCCACGTGGAGATGACGAAATTGCCTGTAACATGACGTGTCCGAGTAATTGTACCTGTGAAGGTGCTGTTTTTGTATGTCGGGATAATCAAATGGATGTCGTACTACCCATGATATCAAGCGATGCCCGTAAAATCAACACAAGTCGTTCCAGATTTTCAAACAACACTGTCACAATCGGTAACTACCCATTTTTAGCTGAACTTATCGTAGCGAAGTGCAACTTAGAATTTATTGGGCCGAAGGCGTTTGAAAATTTATCAAGTCTGTTTGTTTTGGATATTAGCTACAATAATATCAAGATTTTGTTAAGAGACACATTTTATGGGTTACAAAAACTAGGAAAGCTACTCCTGCACAGAAATAAAGTACACACAGTTCAGGACGACGCTTTTCAAGGACTGAGCAGACTGAAGAGTCTCGACATCTCGTTCAACAAAATAGAAGACTTTGGGGAGAACATATTTTCTGGTCTCATTGGACTGACCGAAATGAAAACTGATTCGTACACATTCTGTTGTTTGAGCCCTGAATCTGTTACACCAGAAAACTGCACACCAAAACAAGATGCATTTTCGTCATGTTCCGATCTTATGAGATTCGATATATTACGATGGGCACTGTGGATTGTAAGCCTCACTGCGTTGGTAGGTAACATCGGCGTCATTTTTTATCGCTTCGTATTTGAACGTCAAGTGATTTCGAAACCATATGGATTTTTCGTTCTGAATCTCAGCATGTCAGATCTGATAACAGGAATCTACCTATGTATAATTGCAATTGCAGATATGATTTACAAGGGCGACTACATTCTTCATGACAAAGATTGGCGTCAAAGCACTACTTGCAAAATTGCGGGCTTTCTGATAACAGTTTCAAGCGAAGCCTCCGTAAATTTCATTTTATTGATCACCCTTGACAGGTTCGTTGCTGTAAAGTATCCGTTCAGACATAAAGAAATTACCCTGAAATCGGTTGGCATGGCTGCTGTTGGAACATGGACCGTTGCCACTACTATTGGCCTATTGCCTGTGCTATACACGGATTATTTCTCGGAAAGTTACTACACAAAAACCGCAGTATGCTTAGCGCTACCCTTCACAACAAAAAATGTAGATGGATGGGAATACTCAATGGCCGTTTTCGTGATGTACAACAGCTTGGTGTTTTTCGTAATAGCTTTATTTCAGCTGATCATATACCAGATGGCGAAGAGTGGCAGCCGCATTATACCAGCAAAGGCACAAAGTGATCTTAGGTTGGCAAGAAGGCTATTCCTTGTAGTCTTAACGGACTTTTTGTGCTGGATTCCCATTGGTGTGATGGGTAATTTGTTTTCGTTTTTATTGTATATTAAAGTGCATCTAAAGTGGAAATCGCATAATGATAATAGTTTATCTTATATTTCAAACCACGAAGTTAATATCTATTTCTAAACTTACCTAAGTCATATATCCAGCGGACAAGAAGAGATCGTTATCAACAAACAATCAACCACAAACATCAAAAACAACACATCAATCAGTAAAGATATATTTGATGCTTAAAAACTCACATAATTCTTGAAATTCATTTTTGATTGAATTTTGCTAAAATAATTAATTAAGTGGCCAACTGTTTTTAGCACTCACTGTGATGTGTATGTTTGTTTTATGTGAAAGCATGACAATCTGATGAGTCTTCTTGTAAAAATTGGCGTTTCTAATAACACAAAATAATTGAAATAGTCCGACCTTCCTTGTTTAAGAAAGAATTGACTTAAATTAGAATTTTAGTAACATGATTAGTTGTTTACCTTGTATTAAAACATATTCCGAAAATATTAAGGTATCTAGGTGTTTGCCAATTACATAAATAAGGCAAATTTTTACCTTTTCAATGCTTGTAGTATTATATCATTTTCATTAAAGTGAAAATAACTGTTTTTCTAGGTGTTCTTGCGTTTACTGGTCAGACCTTTACATCAGAAGTCTATTCCTTTGTGGCTGTATTTGTTTTGCCAGTCAATTCTGCATTAAACCCGTTCCTCTACACATTTTCAAACATTTCGAGCAAACAGGTAAGGTTGATTCTACCATTTTTTCCTACAAGGTGACCTTCATTCTTTTTATCTTTTATGCTCCTGAGGAAGATCATTTTGGTTTCTGTTTCTTCGACCTCTTCGCAATATTTATTTTGTTATGCAATCTAATACACTAGCAATTAAGGCAAAAAAAATTGCTGAAAAGATTGATTTATATCTATGGGTGTTTTAGCATTACATGGCTCAGTTTCTACATAATCTATATGATTCATGGGGAATTTTTCAGCCATTTCCACGCTACCATATTTTAGTAATCATTTATTCGAACAATATAATTAAACATTATTTTAGACAGGAGTTGAAACAGAATATCAACTTTCTTATTTCCACAAACATTTTTAGCTCTACGTGACATTTTCGGAATATCGATATGTCGGAATGCCGATAAAACAATACAGAGATATTGCAAGCTATTTATAAACTATTATAAAATGGTAAAATATTAGCAGCTATAACAAAGGCTAATACAGATTTTAAATCCTTTATTTACAATATTACTCACATATTGTGTGCAATGAAAGAGGAACCAATTTCTCTAGTGTATTAGATTAACAAGAAACTTTACTGAATATTCACGAGAGAGAGAGTATATAACAGATAAAAGTATAAATTTTGATGTTGCAAATGTCAAGTTTATTTCTATCTTTCTACACTTACGCGTAACGGATCTATTTCAACGGCTACCCTGTCTATAACAGCTCTCTACAGAATTCAAATATGTTCTTTTTTTTAAATCTCTTCATTTTTAATTCACTTTTTTCCTATAAACTGTTGATGCATTACAATTATTGGATTTCTGTGATAGTTAATTATATCCTTGAACATTGAAATCTTTCATGTTCCCAGTTAGAAGTCTGGTAACTTCTAGATTATTATTGTAGATAACTATAATCCGCTCTACTGACAAATAACATATTTTACTGACCTGTTCAATTAATGTACTTTGTTTGAATTGTGTCAAGCAAATACAATGAAGTCCCTTTTTAGAATTTGTGTATATGAACATTTACAAAAAAACATTAAAAGTTTTGTCATATAGTGAAATATTCATGTAAAAATGAAGTATTTAATATTGAAATTACATCTGCTGTATTTCATATAGAAAAAGGAACTGGAACCAGTCAGACCATCAAAACCAGAGGAACAACAGAAAAAAACAAAAAGACGCAAAAGAGGTTTGTAACATACTGGGCACTAGTATAATCCATTGACAGGGAGGTTGATTTCGTACCTAAATTTTTATTTCCAAATTCAAATATAAAAACTTTGAAAATAAATAAATCTTCAGAGGTACTTATGAATTATGAAATCGATTAAATCCTGATCAAAAATGAAACAATAGTGCATTGAAGCAAAGGAAAAACATCTTGCCATCGTATATTCTGTGTATTGTGATTGTTATTTACACACAGAAGGTTACGGAAGAGTTCTTTTTCCTCGTTTTACTGTTCAGTTCTCTTTATAATAACATATGATATAAATTCAGTGCACAATATGCCCATTTTGACAAACAATGTCTCACCAGTTGTGCTCGAGGTCTACAAATATTGAAAACCAAAACAACATCGTAAATGTGGTACAGCAGAAATAAATTCCAAAACGACCAAAAAGTTCGCATGCCGTTTTATCGTCTTTTGTGTTTTGTTCATATATGTTAACCTAGTCTTGTTGCCTGTAAGGTAAAGATTCTTAAGTCCCAGTACTTCTTATTGTTGATGTGTCCACTTTCTATAATTTTGTACCATTATATTGTTTATACCGTCCAGTAGTGCGTGAGTGACTATAATGTAATATAATGTAGTAAAAATATTTTGTCTCATTTCTACTTTACATACGGTCGACATATTACTAAAATTTCAAGATTGCTTCTTGAAATTTGTTTTCAAAGAATTTTACCTTTATTTCGTTTTTCCACTATTTACACTGAGATATCCATAAAACAGTTTAAATTAATCGTACATAGAAAAATTGAAAAATAATTATTCAATATAAAATTTTACATTCGCTGCAGATCCTGATGTGAATTTGACTATCAAGCACATGTTCATCACAGACGAAAAGGATTTGGAATATGCTACACTCACAAATTTTCTTCAAGCAAGAAAATTGAAACCAAATGAGAGATATGTTTTATTGTCTGAAATTGCTAAAGCAGTCGTGTATTTACACAAACACAATCTTACAACCTGTGGATGTATCTCTGAAGATACTGCTCTGGTTGTAATGAGGAAAGAGGTAAGTATTATAATAAAGTAAGCCACATTGTTTATGCCTGTTCTAAACCATAATGTTCAGTTGTGTTTGCATTTTTGTTTAAGTTTTTTTTCCGGATAGACGAGTAGGTGGACAGTAGTGTTCTCTTTGTTCTTTGCGGTCGATGTGTCAGTAATTTCTGTTTATCTTTTCATTTTATGATTACACAGATAGACATGTGAAATAAACAGTGGCGTTTGTCTGTTCCTTTTTTTTTTTACTCGGTTTTCTATATTTAATGTTTTTCTTCCCATTCTGTAACTATTACTTATACAGACAGATGGGGGTAACAATGATGTTCTGTATGTTTCGTTTGGCAAGCCTGTTTGCAGAAAGGACAATGGTGTACTGCATGTTCCTTTTGTCCAGATTATCTGCATTTCCTGTTTGTCTTGTCATTCTATATTATACTGACAGACGGGTAGACGGAACAATGGTATTCTGTCTGTTCATTTTGACTAGCTTGTTTGCGTTTCCTGTCATTTTTTGTCTTTCTATAGTTATAGACGGGTAGACAGGACAGTAGTGTTGTTCATGCTCCTTTTCTCCAGACTGTCAGCCTTTCCTGTTTATCTTGTCATTCTATAATTATTCTGGTAAACGGATGGACAGAACATTAGTGATCTGTTCGTCGTTTTTGGACAGAATGTTTACATTTTATGTTTATCTTATGAAATTATAGAGATAGACGGGTATACAGGTCGATGGTGTTTTGTCCGCCCTTTTTGGCCAGATTGTTTTTTAAAAACACAAAAGCCGTATTGACTGTAATAATCAAAGACCAAAATATTTTGTGCATAACAGCATTTCCATTTAAAAAAATTGAATTGCGATGTGCTGAAAAGGGTTAACAATCTTTGTAACTACAGAATTAATGAGTGCAACCAATCAGACAATCCGTCCTATTGAACAGTCAGAACACCACATCTGTCAACCGCATTTGTCTATCGAAGTAATCACTTTTAAATGATATGAAAAATTCATTTGTATTTTTAAAGACGCTGAGACCTACATTAAAGCTGATAAAACATATGCTTGATATTTGTCCAGTTTCCCTGGTTCAGTTGAATCAGCTACTGTTGTACTTCTCTCTGTTAATGTGTAGGATCGGTATATATGTTTTGTTTTTGATATTTCTAATTGATTATTGTACTATTCTATGAAATGTTTCTATTAGATCATTGTATTTAAACTGTGTTATAAAATGTCTTGTCCATAGAATTATAAGGATATAAAAATGAGGTCCACTTTCCCATAACTGTAAATTATTTTCCTGGTATAAATTAAATGTTTACTTGTGATTTAATATTTAATAATGGATGGAACACTTGTAAATAGTTATTCAAATTCTGAAACTTTAATTTGGTTATTTCAAGATGCAACGCTGGTGCTCATCACATGCAAATCAAGAGTGCCATAAAGGACATCAAAAATGTGTACATGTAGAAGTGCTTAAAAGGAATAAAATAAGGTTTTAAAACATAAAACATTAATGCTTTATTGGTGTCCACGGATGTTTTAGGGTGTTTTGGGGCAATTCTATGGAGAGTAACCACCCATCCCCAAATGTGTGTATTATACAAAAATATTATAGTTTTTCACACAAAACTCTTAAATACCTGCTAATTTCTGACTCTCCAACAAAGATAGGTCAATAATGAATAAGTACCTATGTGCTATGAAAACTTGCTAGTATCTCAAACCCGAAAAGCCAGCTAGCAGGGTTTTAACAAGTGTGGGGAGAGGATGGCCCACCGATTATCAGATTTTAAATCCATCATTCATTTAACATTCTGAGAATATATCAAAATGTACTTTTGATATGATTGATTAAGGAAAATTGATACAATGATACCTTTCGGGAAAGACAAAAATCGGATGACTTTACTCCCCCCTTTTTCCAACCTTGCCGGGTCTAATTCCGTTACCTTGGATACAAGTTAGTCAAAGAACCTTTGGAAAGATGGTTGCTTGAAATTGTTATATGAAAAAAGAGTAGGCGTTATGCAGTCTTTTCTCAAAATGCAGTGAACAAATCCTGGTGTATTTGTTCGGCTTCCACGATTCCTCCCTCCTAACTCCTTATCAGCCTGATAATCCATCCCTTGTGCTGTTTTTTGTGGCGTTTTATGTAGAAATTGTAGAAGCTATAACGTAAGAGTACCCAATTTCGGCGGAGTTTTCGATGTTTTGGTTGGTCATTTAATTGTTGAATAAGAGACAGCACTGGAAATTTAGGAAGCTAGTCTAATACTTGACACTTTTTTTCACTTATATAATTTTTGATAAAAGGGTCTTATATCTTTATGACAGTCATTCGAACTGTGCTCGTTTTCGTCACTGGTATTCAAAGGTCGAGTACCCAATTTCGGCACTTTATGACATCATGCTAAAACTGCAAAACCGAGCAACCTACATACCATTATTAAGCCACTATGGATGCCTGAATATCAAGTCAGTGAAATCACTTCAAATCAGCACTTTAAATATCATAAAACTGTTAAAAACATCCCGATTCTAAAAACGATGCATGGTGCTCTCTCTCACGTCCGCATTGACGAATTTCTAAGTCTAGGAATGGGTCGGACGGGATCAGAACCACTGGATCTATGTTTGTACACGTTAAACTCTAAATTGAAAATATCGACGAAATAAATATTCTAATTATATGTAAAATTGTTCACACTCCCACTAATTCAAGAATTAAACGCAAGATTGCTACTCCGTGTCCGTCAATTCACAATATTTTAGAACACATCTTTATTTAAGAGTAGTCCCCCGTTAATAAGTTTCGACCGGCTGAATATTTGAAAAAGGGTATTTGTAACTGCCTTAGTGCGTATGTATTAATTGTACACATTTTTTATCATTGGGGGAAATCTATTTAAAAGTTCATCATGACTGGAATGTTTATTTGACATGACGTTTTCGTAAGAAAACTGTAAACGGCCCTATCGCAAGCTGAGCTTCTTTTAAGACCGCTGTATTTTGGCAGACTTACCAAGTTTAACAGTCTGGTAAAAGAAGGATTTTTTTTCAACACTAAATAGATAGGTTCATTTCCTTAGTAATGGACGCAAGAAAAGAGTGAATTTACTTTATGATGTCACACATGTGAAATAAGACTACTTCGAGCCATTTTACTGAAAGTGCCGAATTTGGGTACACTGCCGAAATTGGGTACTCTTACGTTATATAACGTCGCTTTGATGCAAAACGCCAAGTTGCGATATATCGCTCAAGGACTTCGCGGTTTTTGGACGTCAGAAAAGCCACGTCATAGACAACTCGGATCACAATACGTTTGCGTTATCGGATGCTCACAAACAATAGTTGGTTTGGTCTTTAAAGTATGTGTTCTACATATGTGACGTTGCGTTTCCCGAATTCACACATCGTGGCGTTGAATTTCAAGTTGTACTGTCGTACACAATTTATTACTTAAATTTTGTAACCAAACGTTGTATGTTCTTTTTGATTTACGGTTTCTGGCTACCCCTTTCATATCTTCGAACTTTACTTAACTTATCCGAAATGAGTGCAACGCTGAGAACACTATTGTAAAAGTAAGCACAATGGCACTGGGAAGCTGAACAGATAGAATAATTTCTAAAGTTAGCATATTGTTATAAACGCACAAAAACCGCTACATTAATCATCACTTAGATTATAGTGTTTACTGCTGATATATCAACAATACAATATTTATGTACTATATTCTGGTTAATTAGGCATTTAAAACTGGCTTAACTTAAAAGAAGGTATTGATCTGCATTTCATAAAATGGGTTTCTTACGAATGAAACAGCATTTACAAATGAGTTCTGCAATATACACTACTTCTGTCAAATTCATTGTACATGTATCGATTTTATTAAGTTTTATTTCTATCTCGCTCGGCTTACTTATTGTAGAGGAAAGCCAGACTAGTATCCAGTTCACCGGTGGAACCCCCGACCTTTCAAAGATGGCTGGAAACCTAAAAATACAAATGTATGAAGTGGGACTAGGAAGACTCGGGACCAGTGATAGCGGTGTTAGACTGGTGTAGTTGAGTCAGTGACCTTAACAATTCGGCTACAGAGATACATGTACCCTGGGCAAATAATTTAGATAAAATTAACATTTTTGTGAGCTGAATGTAAGTACATCTTGAAAAATAATAAAATGTGAAAATACAAATGAATAAATCAAATTTATTTGCTACATCTAAATTCTGACAAATTTTCAAAACTTCACACCGTTTATACCACAAAAAACTCTAGTATCAGTGAGGCTAGGATACATGTACATGTATGGCTACGGACGGAGAAACAATCTGTTGGCAGATTTTAAAATATGGAATGCTTACACTGACAACAAAATATTTTTCCGAATTTTCATATTTTACGCCATATAGCTATATTTCAATTACGTTCATACCAAGTAGAAACGCTGTAAAATGAAAGTTGCAGCAATTTTTCTGCTATATCGTGGTTACCAGACCTACCGGTGAAGAAAGCCCGGACAGCTAACCAGCCGACTGGATGAAACCGCCCGCTTTAGGAACCTTAACACGTGATGCAGAGAGAGCAGGACTCTCACCCATGACAGCAGTGTTAACCTTGTGTTTATGAATCAATAACATCACTATAAGAGACGTACTATCACAGTGTATTTTGGTAGATGAAATAAAATACAATTTTACAGTCTTTACCTGTTCAATGTACGTAGAA
>JAOXYJ010260762.1:0-16356 GCA_028566555.1 Lithophaga nigra | reverse complement strand
GATTCTTGATTGATTGTGGTCTTGTCTTTGGTGTTTGCGTTTGATTCTTTATTGATTGTGGTCTTGTCTTTGGTGTTTAAGTCTGATTCTTTGTTGATTGTGGTCTTGTCTTTAGTGTTTGTTTTTGATTCTTTGTTGATAACGATCCTGTCTTTAGTGTTTATGTTTGATTCTTTGTTGATTGTGGTCTTGTCTTTATTGTTTGTGTTTTATTCTTTATTGATTGTGGTCTCGTCTTTAGTGTTGTGTTTGATTCTTTGTTGATCACAGTTTTGTCTTGTCCTCTGAATATTTATTATTTAGTGAACTTCGATAATCTTTCATTCTATTTTAAAATATATGAAAAAGAAAACAAATAACTTTACTTAATTTGTATGAAGAAATGATACAAGTGTACCATTTACCTCAGTGATTTTATGCAAGCATTGTTATACATGTATTACGTTATTATTATGTATCACCTTAATTTCTTGCTTTCGAACTCGCAGTTCTAATTTCGAAAAATTATTTATATTTACTATTGACTATATAGAATTCAAATCAAATTATGGTACACATACAATGAAGCGTTAGGTATTAGGTATCGGTGTTGGTTAATAATATATCTGTTGAATTAATAGTCTTCTATAAACAGGCTTTGTGGGTCAACGGTTTGATCAAGGAATGAACAACTATGCACCTTCTGAGATGGTTCGAGCCTAGCCGAGGTGAAAATATTTGAGACAAAAATAGAACATAATAAATGCGAGTGAGCACGTGCATCATTGTTCAATTTAAATATGAACAATCCGATTGAAATATTGATGTATTAAGTGTACGTGCGTTTAGCGACAGATAGTAATAGACATTAATAGAAGACACAGACCTCTGCTTTTAAAATACAACTGTTTTATGTATGTTAGACGTTTCACTTGGGTAGTATAATCATATCAAAATATGAGTATTCCAATTTAAGTACTATTAATTCCGTACGACGTTATGAACTCGAAGATTGTAAATAATAAATCTGTGTTTATATATGTTTGTCTACTGTCTTCTCGAATTAATTCGGTCTTTATCACAGTGACTGTAGGAAAATATTTATCTGCCAAAAACCATGTTTTCCGAAATGAATTGATCACATAAAAGGGAACAAATTTGCAGTACGGAATATGTCAGGACTAAATTTTTAAAAATACACATCAGATGTTCCTGTTACATTAGTCCACGAGACAACAGTCTATTTTGTATTACACGGATTTTTGTTGATAGCAAAACATTTCAAAACAACGGTAAAAAAAATACAGAGAAAAAAAAAGGTTGTGTTGGTTTTTTTGTCCCTTTTAATTTTCAAACTAGTTGATTGTAGGTATTTACAATAATTGATGGAGTGACTCAGGGGTACAATTTTTTCAAATCCCCCAAATTTTAGCAAATTTCTCCCACTTTCCACAATTTTTCTCAACTTTCCACAATTTTTTTCTCAATTTTTCCCACTTTTTCTTGTTTGAAATTCCCACATCCCTCTTTGTGCAATATCCGACTTCCCACAATTTTTAGGGCCATTTCTTCCAAATTCCACATCCTGTGTCACCCCCTTCAATATTACTTCAAGCTACTTACAAGATATATCATATCATAACTTGTTACGAACATAACAGTAGGGCGTATAATTGTGATTCAATACATTGATATATCAAATCTGAATTTTCTGAATGAATATTAAATGTGTCGTTTTACGTTTTCAGTGAAACAAGTAAAATAAAACAACCCATACAAACAGCGTTAAATTTCGCGTTCATTGACTTTTTTCCACATAGTACTATAACAATACAGCTTGTTAAAGGTTCACGTTGTTATGAAATAGAACCTTAAACGAGGACACAAAACCATTGTAAAGAAATGTCATCTAGACCATTAAACGAAAAGAAGGTTGAATTTCACTCTAACAGTTTTATGAATGAAAACGACCAATTACGTGACCCGTTATATACCGTTCATAAATTAGTTTAAAGTAAATTATATTTGTAGTCTATTTGATATCGTATATCTTTCAAAAAAGAAAGCGTAAGATCTGATAAAAATTCGTAATAACAGTAGTGTCAGGTTCCCGCGTATTAATATAATCAAAAATATAGTACAAGTTTAATCCAGCATTGAACTGAATTGCAGCCAAATGATTTCACGATTCGGGTATTACACCAGATCTGACAAAAATATTGTGATTTCTTTTATTTCTTAATTTAAAAAAATAGTGATTGGATTATTACAGCATATATACGAACATGAAAAAAAAAGAAAAAGAAAAAACATGGTATCTACGGACAACGGGTCAACAATATAATGTATATTGACTACATCAAATGCCGTTTTGTAGAAAAATAGGTCCAAAAGAATAGGGGGCCTACCTTAAATTTGGGATTGGCCTTGACCTTGTTCAAGTCAAATGTCAACATAATCACAAGTGAAGACAATGGTTCTGTATATAAATATACTTTATTCTTTACTAATTGATAAAATGTAATTGCTTTAATGTAGGTGTTGAACTGCAAGACATATGCACAAAGTGTCCTTAAGTTAAAAAATTGCATTTTTTACAAAAAATGACTATCTCGACAAAGGGTAATATATTTTGGATCGCGATATTCGGGCAGTCATATGCAAGATCACTTGATTACTGTAAAACATGCGCAAAAATATAAACTTCAACAATGAACATTCTATGAGAAATTAACACATACAGCTTACAGTAAAAGATTGTCAGTGGTTGCTGTGTAAACCAGGTTTAACCCACCATTTTCTTCGAAAAATGCCTGTACCAAGCCAGGAATATGACGGTTGTTTTCCACTCGTTCCGTTTGCTGAGATGATAGAGTTTTTTCTCGGTTTTGTCGGTTTTGATGGACTTCCCCTTTTGAATATGCCTTGGAGTTCGGTATTTTATTATTACCTTATTTTATATTCGGAAAATTCATTCTGATATCATACCTTCTTCGCGTCTTCCTAGCTGTGACTATAACACAAAACAGTCAGGAAGTTTGCTTATGGCCAGACTGTAACGTTGTCTGTTCGAACCGATTGCTACGTTTCCAGTTTGCATTTGAAGCTGCCCGATTTATTCAACTCGGGCGTCTGATTATTATTAATTTTGATTCACCAAAATGATATGCAACGTCAATACGGTGTATTTAAGCCATAGACAATAAAAAAATGATATGTCCCAAATGTTGCAATGGTCATAAATGTCTAGTTGACATCCGTTCGGTGAGCAAAATGTAATTGCGATGTAAATTTGCAGTTGTCTTTTGTCTGACATGTGTATTTCTAGGATTATTTGATAGATTGAGAGGTATTTTAAGCCACTTTCATTAAATATACAGCTACATCGTGATGTGAAATTTTTACTAGAGAAGTATGCAAGAGTATCGATGAGAACCCCTCCCTTTCGGCAGGAAAACTGGTATTCCTTGTAAATTAAGGTTGGGGTTGAGTACAGTTTGTCTCAAATCAGGTTCGAAATTACAACTCCAGTATTTACAACCCAGTGACTTACAGTAAATATGACTTACGGCTTATACCAGGCCCCGATATAATTTGAAAATCGCCATGCTTGTATCACCGAATAACAAAGTCTCTCCACAGTAAAACAAAATCAATACAAATGAACTTTCAAACAAAGAATATCAAATGAAGTACTCTTTCAATGAATACATGTACCATACATATTTGGACAGGATTGGATATAAGATATCTGTCAATTGACTGTTCTTAAACTGGATATTTATATGAAACTTTTCAAATTTTGTGTTATCGCTGAACACAATACAAGTAGCACCAATACTAATACAAATACAAATAAACAGATTAAAATGATCACTTTCTGATTCAAGTGAAAGTTAAAAAGTAGAAAACTCATAAATTAACAACAGAAATGAAGTTTCATACCGCTGCCAAAACGTCTCCGTTTTATCATGACTATCATAATTATTTTTTAATTATTATTATTATTATATTTTGTTTGTTTTTTAGTCAAGGAAGACAAGGTTCAAAGTGAGACCCATCATCTTCAGAAAGCTTGTCAAACCTTCGAGACGTGCACGGCATTTGTCAGAACGAAAGGACACAGACGACGTCCAGCAGGAGTACTCTTTGTCTTGAACTAACAATAGAGTATATAACGGCTTATTGTTTAAGTCTGAGGGTGAACAGCTTATTGGTGAAGGCTGATTGTGAATGGCGCATTGTTGACCGCTGATTGTAAACGGCTTATTAATAAAGGCTCATTAATGAGCGGCTTATTGACGAAAGGTGGCTGTGAATGGCTTATTGTTGAAAGCTTATTGTGAATGGCTTATTAATGAAGGCTGATTGTGAATAGCTTCTGGTTGAAGGCTGATTGTGAACGGCTTATTGTTGAAGGCTGATTGTGAACGGCTTATTGTTGAAGGCTGATTGTGAATGGCTTATTATTGAGCTGATTGAGAACGGCTTATTGTTGAGGCTGATTGTGATCGACTTATTGTTGAAGGCTGATTGTGACCGACTTATTGCTGAAGGCTGATTGTGAATGGCTTCTGTTTGAAGGCTGATTGTGAGTGGCTTATTGTTGAAGCTGATTGAGGACGGCTTATTGTTGGGGCTGATAGTGATCGACTTATCGTTAAAGGTTGATTGTGATCGACTTATTGCTGAAGGCTGATTGTGAATGGCTTATTGTTGAAGGCTGAGTGTAAACGGCTAATTGTTAAAGACTGATTTTATCAGCTTGACAACTTATTGACGAAAGATGGTTGTGAATGGCGCATTGTTGAACGCTGATTGTAAATGGCTTCTTTATGAAGGCTGATTGTGAACGGGTAATTGTTGAAGGCTGATTGTAAACGGCTTATTGTTGAAGGCTGATTGTGAACGGCTTATTAATGAAGGCTGATTGTGAACAACTTCTGGTTGAAGGCTGATTGTGAACGGCTTATTATTGAAGCTGATTGAGAACGGCTTATTGTTGGGGCTGATTGTGACCGACTTATTGCTGAAGGCTGGTTGTGAATGGCTTCTGTTTGAAGACTGATTGTGAACGGCTTATTGTTGAAGCTGATTGAGAACAACTTATTGTTGGGGCTGATAGTGATCGACTTATCGTTAAAGGCTGATTGTGATCGACTTATTGCTGAAGGCTGATTGTGAATAGCTTATTGTTGAAGGCTGATTGTGAATGGCTAATTGTTGAAGGCTGATTGTGAACAGCTCATTGTTGAAGGCTGATTTTGAACGACTCATTGTTGAAGGCTGATTGTGAACGACTCATTGTTGAAAGCTGACTGTGAACAGCATCTGGGTGAAGGCTGATTATGAACGGCTCATTGTTGAAGGCTGATTGAGAGCAGCTTATTGTTGAGGTTTATTGTTTAAGGCTTTTATGAATGGCTTATTATTGAACGCTGGTTGTGACCGACTTATTGTTGAAGGCCGATAGTGAACGGCTTATTGTTGAAGACTGAGTTTGAACGACTTATTGTTAAAGGCTGATTGTGAACGGCTCATTGTTGAAGGCTAATTGTGACCAACCTATTGCTAAAGGCTGATTGTGAACGGCTTATTGTTTAAGTCTGACTATGAACGACTTATTGTTGAAGGCTGAGTGTGAATGACTTGTTGCTGAGGGCTGACTGCGAACGACGTATTGTTGAAGGCTGACTGTGAAAAGCGCATTGTTGAAGGCTGGTTATGGCCAACTTTTTGCTGTGTGTAGACCGGAAGAAGGGGCGAATAATTTTGATTGCCACTTGAAAATGAGGGCGTGTTGGGTAGTCTCAGAAATTTAGCCTTAGAACAGGTCACCTACGGACCCTCCGAAGAGTTGTTGTTCGGTTTCTTTAAGGTGCAAAGAACGTGGCATTCTTCTAGCATGTGCCTTGGATTTAACGTCCGGGACGTGACTGCATATTTATACATCCGGCACAGCCAAACGGGCGCCCGTTCAGCATGGGTCTTGCTGCCGAACTGGAAAAGTTTAGGTAACCATACTTTTATACCCAACCTACCCTTGGGTGAACAAAATAGTGTAAAATTAAAGTAATTAATCTAAAAATATTCCGCTAATAAAAGTATTAAATGTTCCAAACACTTTAGTATGCACATATTGAAATAATTATAAGTTTTGCGAGTTCATTTAGTTGATATTTTATGTAGATAATAAATTACCTTAAATAGGTAATATTCTCGATAACACTTTAACAAGGGGCAGATAGATTGTTAATTAAATGTATTTCGTTTTAACAATATTAGATTTGAGGCGTTGGTTTTATTCATTGTAAACTATATCTCTGCTATTATACTTATAAACAAATGTGTCGCGTTACACCCAATTTTTTAACCATTTACAGTAGGATTTTTGTTTACCTGGTATTGTACAAGTACTGATCTATACTTTGTAATTAAGCTATCATTAAACAAAAGAATGACCTTCAAATTGGGTAATGATAATGACATGAGCCATTTTTATCACTTTCGGTTATTTGGTCCTATTATTCATTGATAAAATAACCTTTCATTGTCATTGTTTATCCAGATATAGATTTTTCTCGTAATGTAATGAAAAGTACGATCTTTTCATTTGATGGCCCTTTTGATAAAGTGTCGGGTTGAGTTTCTTTTACGCGCTATTTTTGTAAATCTTAATTTGGATGGGAAAAAGATGGTACATTAGAAGTATTCCAAACAAAAAGTGAGAGATTATTGTCCTGATGGGTGTATGAATGTAAGGATGTGCAAAAAAAGTTGGATGTACATACACATTTCCGGAAGATTTACAAATGCATAAAAAATTTTAATATGCATTTTCGGCAGAATTAAAAACATGAGTAAACCATAAATGCATTAAGAACTAAATATATAAAAGTGGGTGAGGAATTTAGAATTGTTTTGGGGTAAACATTGCATTTGAAGACATGTTACAACGACATTTTATCAACATGGTTAACATTTTTCAGTTGTTTGTCCTAAGTAAAAGAGTAGCGATGCACGAATTAGATATAAGAAACGGTAAGAAAATCGAAGGGCGAACTACAGAAATCATCAATTAAGGGACACAGACAAAATCCGAATTAAGACAAATACAAACAGACAAACATTAAAGACACAGCAAGAAAAACTAAAAACAAGGATGAGCAATATCTTCTACTATAAAAGTCCATCCTTAAGGTACGGACCATCTATATAAACCAAGGGGTCGGACAAAATCGATTTTTGTGCTCTCCGTCAAATTCGACAGTCGATGATAATTAGTTCTAGTTTCGTTCTTGATGCAAAAGCGTAGAACCACTGTTAATGTCTTTTATTAGAATGTGTATACTGTATGATCATTAAACTCTGTTTCAGTTCCTTTAAATAATGGATTTTATGGTCCTGCATTTATTACACTATCGAAAATTTCAGTAATTTGACAGAGTTTTTGTAAGGATTATACATTTCTGATGCCATTCGATTTTTTTCCCAAAATGTTTTCAATATTAAAATTTTAAATTTTAAAAATTTTCCCATGTTAATTAACGGACGTTGATTGATGAACTTTTCTTTTTTAAGGGGGGTGGTTAGGATAAAGGTAAGTATGTCCACTAATTAGCACCCCTTTGCCCACAAGGTAAACGCATTAAATATTGGATTAAACCATCTATACTACTACCCCCAATGCTGGTCTTAGTTATTTTACCTGTTGGCTAAAAAGTAGTCAATTTTTCACATGTGCAGAGAAAAAAATCCCAGATGTTCATCATATCTGCTTCAAGATTTTGTCACGTACGAACAGTCTGAACATGCAGACAAATTTTCGTCAAATTTAGATGGATAATAATGAATTGCGAGACATATTTCCATTATTTAAAGGAACTGAAACAGAGTTTAGTCCACAATAAAGCGGTTTCCCAGAAGAGCTACAGAGCAATTATCAGTGATTAGCTGTCACGACCCATACATTTGTAATGGTGATATAGCTGGAAAACAATATGCTAATTGTACCCAATTATTTTGCTGTAGTTTCTTCTCACTGATACTTCAATGATGCAACAGAGAAACAAATTTAATAATCCTTTCAAGTGTACTTTCCGGTTAGCAACAATACGCTAGTGTATTTCTACCAGTATCGGTAATACCCTAGTGCCTTTATTCCGTCGAAATAAAAACTGTCCGACATTTTGGTCTCGGAAATTACAGACAAGAAATTAACATCCAACCGTTGTAGGAAAATATTCACCGTTATAGATGCGTGAAACATTGGGTACATTTGAACACGTGACACCATTGCTGGTCATTAATTGACAGGGGCTCTGTTGGTCGAAGGGTACTTTTTAATCTACTGACCCTCCCGTTTAGGAGTTTTTTGCTGAATTAATTTGACAGTGCTTGTAAAACTTGTAGGACTCTGATAAAAAAGTATACTAGTATATGCACCCGTGTATATCAAATACACAGGGATTTGCCCCCTTTTTGGACATATTTTTGTCGTATCTATGTCTTCCAAATATTTGGACTCTACCACTACTGAAGTTAAAGTCTGGTAAAAATTAAGATATTTTTTTACGTTTATTTTCAATAAATATGCACTCATTCTTTCGACATAACTCGCTAATAGTCCTAGATTCCTCTGTCGTCCAACGGGCTTTTTTGGGGGGGAGGCTTGCTGAGGCCGTGGGTCAGCAAGTCCCCAAAAAGGCCGTTGGACGGCAGAGGAATCTCGGACTAAACTCTCTATAATTTGCCCTGTTAACTTTGTTTTTATTTACTATCAAGCTGCGCTATACGGTAACATAGCGCAGCTTGACAGTAAATAAGAACAAAGTTAACAGGGCAAGGGAATTTGCATTATTGTGCTACATAAATTAAATGGTCCTTTCAAGTAGTATGCTTTATTTGGGCCGAAATCCAATCATTCCATATCAAGGCGGATAAACCAAAATGGATACTTAATAAAGCTATGGTAAAATATATAGTTACTTCCAGTTCCGGCGATTTTAGTTGGAAGCTAACTCTTTAAAATTATTACTGAAATACGTACCTTCCAGTGTCATGTAGTACAAAACAATCCGTCAGTATTTCTCCTTTTTTGTTTTCACTTTTTCAATTCGAAATTGATTTGTCTATATCTTTGAAAGGTTCATATTAATTTAAAAATCTATGTTCAAATATTTGTTTAACTGAGACATATTAAAGTCTATAATATTAATGGTCAATATTTATTATTCTCAGTGAGGTATGTTGGTGCGAGTTTACATTACTACTAAAAGAAAAACGATCAATTCTTCGCTAAATTTACTTGCAAATTCTGTCATATTTTTTCTCCAGCTACATTTTATGTATGTTGAGAACGGGATAAAATTACATTGCTTATTTTGGACATAAAAGCTGCTTAAACTTCAAACATGTTTCTCATTGTGATAGGATTTCGAACGCTTTTACACCGAACAGCTTAAAAAGTGGGAAACCTGTGATTGTTGATTGCAACATATTTATACTCTAAAGTTTAAATAAAAACCATTTTTACATATTAGACATGTGACATAATACATGTGAAATAATTAGCTTGTTTTGTGTACAAGTTGGCGTCGCTTTGGATTAGCTGTTCTTTTAAAATATTCTTGTTGCAGATAGGAAACAATATATGTCTTACAGAAACAACACTCAAAAAGTGACAATTTTAGATCCCTTCACGCAGTCGAACAATTTGGAGGGGATTTGTAAATATTTTTTTAACACCTTCGTTAATGCAAAGATAAAGTAAATGGAGATTACCTTTTACCTCAGCTTTGCCAATGCCCATTTGTATCACTATTTAGAAAGCTAAGAAAAACTGCTCAGGTAAATTTGAAGTTTTAACTCCAGAAGTCAACCTTTATTCGGTCATTTGTAACATCATCAACAGGAACTTCGGCCGATTCTAAAAAAAATCGCTGGATCCAGTAATAAGTAAAGTTCGAAGATACCAAAGTGGCAGCCAGAAAGCGTCAATCAAAAAGAACATACAACGTTCGGCCTAACATAAACACAAGACAAACACTGACTACAAAACATAACACTGAAAACTAAAGACAGAGCATTACGAACCCCACTAAAAACCGGGGGTGAGATCAGGTGCTCCGGATGGGTAAGCATGTCCTGCTCCACTAGTGGCACCCGTCGTGTTGCTCCTGTTAAAATCCGGTAATAACTCACATTCGGTGGTAAGTCATGAATAAGAAAAGAAGGACGGGACTGTGATTACGACAAACGGAACACGTTGTTCGAGGCTTTTTGAACCCTATGCTGATTAACCCTTAAAACTTTTTGAAACTAGAATCTTCACCGATTTGTATGAAATTCAATCAAATTTTCTTATGACCAAAAGATAACATCCATGCATTTTTTGGTCGGGGTGGGGATTCATTTAATTCTCTATACTTTGACAGATAATTTCCTATTTTCCGAATTTATGGTGAATTTTTTTTGTCTGATTTTCCGTATGTGGAGTTGTCATTTTGCTGTCCAAAACATTAGTAGTACTAGTATATAGTTTGTGTGGTCTGTGATTCCAACATTTTTTAAATATAATTCAATTTTGCACACATGTATTGTAGATGAATTGATTTATACCTCCTATTTTAAGAACGTTTGGTGGATTATTCTTATAATTTTTTTTAATAATTATCTGAAAGTAATTTTACATAGTTAATGTAATATGTAACTTCTTAAGTTTTATTTTTATTAACTTAATGTAAATTTGTCCTTATAATTCAGGAACATTTGGCGACGGAGATCTAGACCCGTCTTATTTCAATAAGAAAACGCCAAGATCGAAAAAAAAATTCACAGTAAGTAAAGCAATTGGAATTTAGATTCGTTGATCGTTGCACACAGATGTAAGATTGTACTTGTCAAAGGAATTTTGTGTAGGTATAAGGCATGTAAGTGGCGATAAATTAGTGAATACAAGCAATAGCTTTCTCTGAAAAAACATTAGAACAAAATGTTTACCGAAGGACATCGGATTAACCAAAGAAATAAAGGACAGATTCAGCTTCAGACAGTTAAAGTTATTAACACAGTTATTATCATTTCAACGTTTTAACGAATGGCCATATAATAATTCTAGCTGATGCGAACTTTTTCTTGAAGGGTTGCATGTTTAATATTTTTCCAGATTCTAAAAACTAACTGGTCATACAATTCAAAAGTCTATTGTCATATTATGATATTTGTTGTTGTCGGTGGCCATTTTTATATGTTTTAAGGTCCAGTAGAACTTCGGTAGCTCGAACTTGAATGACTCGGACACCATGGATGATTAGAACACTCTTTTCAGTCCCATCAATCAGATTTGAGTGCATTAGAACTTCGATTATTCGAACACCCTATAACTCGAACTCTCTGGATGTTCGAGCGGCCGAACTGTATATTTGTATAAAATAGCAGGATAATTTGACTACTTACATTCCCCAAACAAGGGCAGAAATGGAGAGTGTTCAACATTTTCGGAACGTATTCGGATTTTTTATCTCAGTTTTGTTTTTCCCCAGTTAGTATGCTGTTGCACACTTTCCAGTATTATGCCAGTGAATTTTAATAACTATAAAAAATTATGAAATGCCAAAGGACATAAAAAATTCCAATTGATTTTAGACTTTCGTGTTGTTGCATGCGAAATTACGACAAGCAAATTATTGTGTCAATAGTTACTTGGTCATGTTGGTGCAGCGTTGTTTACTTCTGTTACCAGCTTTCTGTAGCTAGCTATATAACGATGTGTAGGTGACCACATTTTTCATTTGTCAAATGTTTGAAATCTAATGCAAAGAACATACAAGTCCTGTAACAAGGATAATATCCGACTTTCTCAGTTTTTCTTTTATCACGCTTTTAGAACTACATGAAAAGTTTTATTGAGTTACAAAATGAGATATTTGGTTTGTGTCGATCTGAGGTAAATACCCAGAGTATAAATTGCTGTATGATCCACCGACTTAAAGTATTTATCATATACATATCACCGCACTTTTATCATTAGGTTCAGTAGGGTGAGCTCAATTTCCGATAAAGTTTGCTAATGTAAGAAAGTTTATCAGTTGACTATCTAAAGTACAAGGAAACGTAGTATACCAAAATTCCAGACTCATAAAATTCTTTGGAATATACGATATCGAGAAACGAATTGGACGTGATCGCATAAACTCCGTAAGGTGTGAGACCGGATGCGTCGACAGGGTAAGCGTCTCCTGCTATGCTTGCATCACCCGTCATGCAAAAAACTTATAACAGTAGTGGTCAGGGATAAGTCAAATATGGTTGGTAAGATGAGACGAAGCGAAATGGAAACAAATCTATAGCAAGTTGCGATATAATTGTTACGTTATAATAGTCAACCAACTCGTGGTGGCGACCATAGAAAGTAATAATTTTTCAATCAGAAAACGAAATATTCAATGTTTTGTCCGCTAGAGATAGACGAAAACTTGTTTTATAATTCGAAGACCAAAAAGTTTTCATTGAATTTTGTGAGACGGTATTTCCGACATATACACAGCCTTTACCACAGAAGTTAGATACTGCTATCTTATATTTTTGGTTTGGTTGCTTGAATTCGACTTAAGACTTTTCTCTATCTGTCAAGGGTAAAAAGATATTTATATATAGAGTTTATTGTCAAAGATTGCCAGTATTCCTGTCGAAGGTCGGGGGTTCTCACCGAGTACTCCGGCTTCCTCTCCCAATAAAAACTGAACGCCACGATAAAGCTAAAAATTGCTGAAAGTGGCGTTAAAACATCATTCAATCGATCAATCAATATTAAGATTTTTCCGTTTTCAATTGAATTATTATGTCAGTGGTTCTTTCCAGACTCGTGGACTTGTTTGCTCTGATGTATGTTAAAGACATTAATCGTTAAACCTAAGCCTAATCACACGTGTACCAACTATTTTTTTGTACATGTAGTGCATGAATTTGTTTTTTTTTACTAAAATGGTAATAATGAACAACAACACACAATAACTCCGGAGTATTCTATTTATTAATCAAATTCTCATCAGACATTTACGTACTACTTTAACATTTTCTTCATTATGACCTCACAATATTTCCTGCGTGTCATTTAAGTAGGTACCATTATGTAATAATCCGATCAGAATGTGGTGGATCTTTTGGCTTTGCAATTATGCAAAATGTGCTAGTCAACATATTTCATTATATATTTATCACTTCAATAAATAAAGATACAATTTACCTGATAAATCGTACAATATTCACATACATTTTAACAACATACAAATTCAAAGATTGTAGATTCAACAATATCAGTTTACAAAATACACGTATCATAACTTTGTGAAGGAGTCTCGCGACGATTGTGTATTTGATTGTCCATTTCTGTAGATAACGCCTCCGTACTTCTTTTCACCAAAGTCTTCCATTTTGGTTTCAGATTCAAACCCACGATTTAGAGTACCATTGACAGTAGCTATTTCGAAATCATCTTTCTGAAAACAAAGCGTAATATTACAATGAAACTGTTGTTTTTGTTAGATTTTTACAGTTTTGATTAGTAGATTCTGCTTTCGTGATCCATAATGGTTAAAGTAATGTACTCAAGTCCAACTTGGAATTGTTACTTCATTTATCTAGCGCTGTAAACATCCATCTGAACTTGCTTGCCTAGTAGAAAGCTAACATTTCACATACGCCACACAATACGACATGCTAGCGCCATGTATGTTCTCTACTGATTAAATACATACATTACAGTCATTATTTTGACCACTACTTGGAAAATATATATAAATGATTTTATGACGAAATAGTTTAAAAAATTTCGAAGGTTTTCCTTCTTAAGGACTGCAGACGCATCTGAAGGAACTCGCACTTTTCATCTCGGGGCAACGTTTTTTTTTCGTTTTGTTTGCGTGCTTTTTTTAATCTTGTTTAAGTCATTTTCAGCTAGATACAATGTGTTCTAATTCTTTTTTTAATCTTAAACTGGTTTTTGAACTTTTAAGTAGTGTGTTCAGGTGTTTTACCGAATGGTGACTTCGTCTGAATGTATCAACTGAAAAAAAATCGTAGAAATTAATAAGTTATGCCACATTTAGACATTGTATGGTTTTATGACTTTTTTTACTGAAAGGGTTAGTTTGTTTTTGTTTTTTACAACTTACATTGTTCAGAATACTTTACCTGAATTACAGGAATGCAGTGCAAATGAATTTTTTTCAAGTTGTGCAATCAAACGTAACTTACATATTTTTCCAGCCTGTGAACCCTTTGACACGCAACTGGAAGGAAGCAACACACTCTGTCTACCACGCTGTGTATAAGATGTGGTTCCACGTCCTCGGGTTCATTAAAACCTGAGAAGTAAAGATTTGGTTGTAAATTTCCAAAAAGTAATAAATCATTTCCTCTACTTGTAGTTAAAAAATTTAACACACATACTTTTCGCAGTCTTATATCTTCTTTCAGCCCTACAGACATTAAAAGGAGGAATGAACTTTTCTGTATCACAAAAAGTAATTACCAGTAGACGATCTTAAAATAATTCATTGTTCTACTTCTCTATTGTGTGAAGCAAATATTTGCCTTACATATAACTTGTTTTAGTATAATTAAAATTTCCAATTTACCTTTACTGTATACATTATAACCTTGATTTTGGTAGATACTATACTGAAATATTTGTCACGATGGAAGGTGGAGAGAACAAACGACCAATGGTATTCTGAAATATTCAGTGAAAGGCAGTGTTTTGTTGCGCATGAACATCACAACACCATATTTTGGTGTACGCAATCATCAGTAATAAGGTCATATTGAATGTTTTTTAATCATTAAATGTAGTGTCCAATGTCATGTGTGTCATCTGTTTTACTCTATAGTCCTAGGATCTATAATTCGTTATTTGTACATACCTACAAGACATGAACTTATAAATGTTACGATAATTCCAACAGTTAAACTTATTAAAGTTGCAAACAAACCATACCATAGGTAGGACAAGTGATATATCCATCTGAAATATTCAAAACAAATTTCCTTGAAAAGTATACGATATTGAAGGAGCTATAGTGGGATTATTTTACTTCGCTTTTTATCAGCGATAAGTGTTTTAAATAAAGTTATCAGAAAAGATATCAGAAGTATATCCTAGAATGTTAGTTCGCATGTACATGTACTTGTTCCGTCTGTTATTTACTTGTTTCATCTGTGTTTGTTGTATATTAGAACTTTTTTCAAATAGAATGATTAAAACAACAGTAGATGCTACAAAGCAGAGATAAAACAAACACAAGCAGGACAGCACTGAGGAACAACAGACAAAACTAAAACAAAAAACAACACAAGTTTAAAAAACAACAGAAAATAGGTTTCTGAAAAGGCCATCAAACCCTGCTCTTCGAACGGTACCTGGCATAGGTCCTTTATTCCATAGCCAGTATATAATTAGGATGCAATGACAAGCATAGAAATGATGGCATTTATTGGGAAACATTCCTGTTACCAGTAGTTCTTTCTCTCGAAGTCTTTATAACTAAATATGCCCCCGATATAGAGTATCAATTGTTATACGTATAACCAGATGAACCTGGAAAATTTGAACCTAACACTAATTAAACTTTAAAATGAAAAAAATTCAAATGATCGCTTTTGTTATAAATTTAGATCTTAGTTGTCATTGTGTTATTTAAAATAAGATGCTAACCCGGTTCTAAATTGATCAACTACGAAATGACCATCTCAGAATTTAGTAGGCTTAGTAGTTTCTGGTTAGAGGATTGAAATGTAAAGTGAAAAGCTAACGCCAGATGGACGGGGGCGGACGCCAAGTGACAGTGACAACAATAGCTCATATAGTCCTACGGACCATGTCTACAGAATACTCACAAATCATTGTCGATTTCTGTTGACGCCTGCGTTGTTGTTATTGTAGATGTGACGACTGCAGATAAAGATGAATTCGCAGGAGTAGAGCAATTACTTTTTATTATGTCGCACATCTCTGTACTAACACGTACTACGGGTGGAACCGGAAGTAAAACAGTGCCACCTACACCAACCCAGAACGCCATAACTGCACTTACTATTAGTCCACACAATGCTCCCTGTCAATTAAAAAATAACAATACCACTGACGAATCGCCTTTTCTTTGATATAAAAATAGCATTCATTTTATTCATTTTTTGTACAAGAAAAAAAAAGGAAAATTTAACAAAATAAAACCGAAAATTGACGCTGTACGATATGTCATGTTTCGCTGAACTAAACATAAAGATAACATTTATGGGATAATAACAATCTATGATACCAAATTTAGTGCGCAATATGCGCATTTCGACAAACAATGTCTCATCAGTTGTGCTCGA
>JAOXYJ010260653.1:0-10011 GCA_028566555.1 Lithophaga nigra | reverse complement strand
TGCCCATTGTCAGGTCCGGGAAAAGGTCATGTTCGAGGAGAGGAAAGACGAAACTATGGCTCAGGAAAAAGATCCAAAATTTCATTTGGGAAACAGATATCCCATGACGATCAACCAGTTTGTGGTGACGGCCATAGAATTTTTGAAGGGATGACTTCAACATGGGAACAACATACCCTTGTTTGAGAACCATATTCGTCAGCAGTTGAGCCCTGTCCAGAAAATCATGGTACTGATCACAAGCTCTAGAATAACGTATTTCGGAATTTAATAAGAATTTCGGAAATCTATAGTCAACTCCAAAATAGTAATTTAACTAATTATTACTGTTAATAAAGTACAAAAGGGCATAGAACACTTTTAATCCAGAAAAAAATCACGAATTTTCACAAAAAAACCGCCTGAATTTTAAAGTGGTAATTTAAATATTCGTCCAAAATCATGGGTAGAGAATTTGTTAAAATTAAATACATCGATCTAACAACATAAATTGAACACACAAGACAACAAGTTAAAAATTATTTATACGAAAGTGTGAGCTGGATCTTTTTACACAATCGACATAATTTTAGTGCACTTATTTTTATATATACTTATCAATCCAATATCAAACAAATCCTGTGTATTGCTTATTATATAGTCAAGGACGTTGTCTAAAATATGACAATATACATGGTTGTTAAACATTAGACAATTATTTCGTATAATTTTAATATCAGTAAGTACAATATGTAACAGTTTCGTGTTTTGATTTGAGTCAATACAATACAATTGTACCCGAAGGCCATAAGTACAATTATTCAGATACAAATTTTCAGCATGTACATGAATTTAGATATTAGATGATTAAACCGACAGGTTAAATACGTGAAGAATACATATATTACAGCAGACCCTTACCCTGTCGACGCTCCCGGTCTCACTCCTTGTGCAGTCCATGTGATCTCGACAACTTTATTTCTCGCTATTGTGTATTTCTAACGAATTTATGAGTTTGGAATCTCGGTATACTACGCTTCCTTGTACTAATATAACATCAAAGTTAACTTAAGTTCTACTGTTTCAAGTTAATTTGACGGCTAAGATATATCTGTTTTATATGGTGTATCTTCAAACGAAGTTAACTGACAAGTACATGTTGTTCTCAAATATTTTCTCCGCCGACTACTTTTGTCCTGAGACCAACATTGTCTTCAGGACAACATATGCTCCATTTAATTCAATTTTTCTTCAATCAAATTTACCTGAGTAAACGAAAACAGAGTAGAAAAATTTCAAATATCTACCACATCAATTGATGAACGGAGGTTTGAAACCTTTCAAGTGAAGATTATTTCTAAGTACTAGACATTTGAATGGTCATAGAAGCAAAGATTTAAAAATATTTTTTGTTTTAGGACGTTTTACTGGAATTTTCCAAATTGTGCTTCTTTGTCCTATAGCAGTTATTTCCACCAGACATTATGTTAGGAGTCTTTATTGTAAGGTATTATCAAAAGAGATAGGCCACTGTAAAATCAAGTCTAATGTTAGATTTGCAGATTACCTGTACATCACGTACATTTATATTATGAAAACCAAAGCATGTGGCTACAATGATGTATTGACACGTTTTTAAGATCAGATGGCTCCTTTTTTGTTTTCTATATAGGTTAATTTCCATTCTGGTAACCCTTTTTCCAAGCAACTTTGGATATATCGTTATAATTTTGTTCTTTATCTAATATGAGTAGGAATTTAAAATTGAAAAGTAAATCAAAGGTAAAAATTGATTCAAGCTGAAATGCCTCTCTTCAATTATTATAAAGCCAATGGCTAAACTTTTTATGCCTAAGATTTGATTATTCATTTCAGGAATTTTCCAGAATATGTTTTAGCAACCTAATAATTTTCATTGCACTGACAAGTGTAGTAGAAATGGTTCTAATCTTTTCTCTCTTTAACAAATGTTACAAGTATTATTCTACAAAATTTTCCATGTAAATGAAAGCTCACTGCACGGAATTAAGAAGTGCGGTAATTGTATTCGTTTATATAATAAATCTGAGAGATACTAAAAATTTCTTTATTATCCATAACTTTTTGTTAGCGTGCTTCGTAATTTGGGTTCAAATCTATCTGGTTCATTGGTCCAACATATACTACAAAACAATTCTTCGATTTATGAAACGTGGACCTTGTTTTTTTTTCGTTTTTGTGCCTTTGCACGTCATCTGATGTAGTGTACATGCAGGTAATTATTTGCTACGTCGGTTGTGTAAACACGCACTACTCAGTCCAGTTCACTAGTATATACAGTATTTAGTTAATAGAAATTGTTGTATGAGAAAATCGCGTATGACACAATTTCAAGAACCTCGCTGAAGTTTATTTGTTACTGCTAGATACCTCTAATCTGTTTAAACTGCTTGAAAACATCTTCGACATACGACGAGTGCATTATCACTGCCTTGCAGTATCTGAACATTTATCAAAATATAAGGTTTGTTCCCTCTTATTTGGCCATCAAAATTTACATTTAAGCGCGAAAAGTTTAAATAATTTATTCTTCAACACTGAAGTAAATTTGTCATCATCATATTTCATATTTCAGATAGATAGCGTTCGACATGTATCCTACACAAAACATATTTTCCTCGTATGCTGGAGAGATCTAACAAAGCTCAGTGTGTTCATGAAAAAATGAGTACTATTGCAATTTACTCGTTTTATTAATATAATCGTGACAGAGAAAATGACGTACATGAAAATTCTTATAACATGAGGTAGATAACCGACCATTAAATCAGTGCAAAACACCGGATTGGGTGCTACCGTCTCCAATTCTAGGAGTCATTAAGGTTATAAACAATTTACTTCTAGGGCAAGTCGGGTCTGTTCAACTGGTTTGAAACACCGTGATTGCAAGGTTTTATTCTGAAAAGGGCAACCATCAGCTCAAGAATCTCGCCGCTTTCGATCAGGTCAATCTCTTGACGATCAAAACTATACGCCTCCAAATTAAGAATGTACGATTCAATGAGTTTTAACATTCTATGACCAGATTGATCTCTTCGTTTCTGAGGACATTGTTGATATCCTAAACTTCAATGCTCTCTACCATTTTATGTCCTGGCCTTTTACCGATAGCTAGAATGGACCAAGGAATCCGTCATCGTTATAAAAATCACGCCAGATTGTTTCTCTTGTCACCACGACGGGTCATGTTTTGATCGTGTCGGACAATTCAAATTCACGGCGGACGGATGAGATTTCAAATTGGTCGTCAAAAAATAAATAAATAAATAAATAAATAAAATAAAATATAAAAAAATAAATAAAATAAAATAAAAAGAACATGGAAACTTTGCCTGAACGCGTCGTCTGAAACACAACTCCAAAGACGGGTTTAATTTCAATCTACCGCTTCAACAGGAAGAAGACTACGAGTACTAATACGGTGCCGATCGATGTGATAACGTATTATTTATTTCCGAACATGACCATGATCAACAACGTAGTCAGATCTACGCACGAAGGCATTCACACATGGGAAGACATTGTCTTCGGCGTGGGAGCGTACTCCTTTAGCAACTTGCGGCACGGAATCTTGACAAATTGGCGTTCGGAAAGCCACTGGGCAAATATAGAGCTATTTTACATTCGGTTTACGTTGAAGACCATCATGGAGGTGAGCAGTTGCTGTCGATTGTAAGGTGAAGAATTTGATATGAGCTCTGCCTGGGTTTGAGGCCCAACTTAAAGCATAAGACAAGACCGCCAGTCGAACGCATTATCAACATCATGGCGGTCAATCAGGCATCCGTCCTGGTTTAATGCAGTGCTACATAGAAAAAAGTCTTTGTATCGCATTACGAATGTGAACTGTTGACTTTGGATATATCGCCATCATACGATCTAATTCTCGAAATAAATATGACCGAATGTCAATATTCTTTTCTCGATTTTGTCGGTTTTGATGGACATCCCCCTTTGAATATGCCTTGGAGTTCGGTATTTTGTTATTACCCTTATCTATATAATATCCAAAATATATGTTTGAAATCTTTAATCATTTGGACGTTGTAAATAATTAGTGCTGGGGCACGAAACTTGCCATATTTGTGAAAATCGAGACCTCCTCCTTGTTTACAAACGTAATTGTCACAAAGCATTCTTAAAGGGAGAAAACTATAAAATTCCTATGAGAGTAATTTTGCGTGACAAATTTGAAAAGGTGTAGACGGACTATGGATGGACAAACGAACAGACGGACATCCCCATCACTACATCACTATATATCCCCCGCTTTCACAAGCAGGGGGTATAAAAACATTTTGTGCATCTCTCCAACACTCTGTCTTTGAGCCAACATTTTGATAATTACTTTTTTTCCGTACACAAATCGTGGCCATCTTGGATTTCGGATCACCACTTAAAACACAATTTTTGTAGAGGACCACCCAAGATTTATTCACACCATAAAAAGATTCCATGGGTACTGTAGTCTCTGACAAAAAGATCTTTGAATTTTAGCCAATCAAAACATATTATTTGACCTAGACGCCATGCCAAATTTTCGATATTGAATAAAAAGCATTATAGAGGATCTTCAAATGCACATTCCTTTCACGTGTGGTGCTATTTGGCTTAGTGGTTCCTGGAGAGATGATTAAAACGTGAACAGCTAACGCAACGATGGATGCAAAGTAATTGCAGTAGCTCAAATGGTTCTTCAGATCTGGAAAGCTTAAAATTGGGAGAACTTAGCATAGGAAAGATAGTGCTCATATGTAATCATTTAATTCAGATACTCTAAGGCCCCAAAATATACAATTCATTCCATGGAGTTATGTTGAGTTTTATGCATATCACGTTTCGTTGACGCCTTTCGTGTGGTTAGACCATTTTATCATTCGTTTGTTCGTATGCCTGATTAATATTTCTTCTTCGTGCCCTTACACGATATAATCATTCGTTTATACGATACTATCTCTTTTTCGGTTCGTTTAACGTAAACGGATGTTTCGTGCAAACGAACGATAAAACAAAAAAAAAAAAAAAAAAAAAAAAAAAAAAAAACCCACGAACGAAAAACCTTACATGCTTAACTTCTTTATCCTTTTATCTTAAAGATAAAGACCTGATTCAAATTGACTATAATAGCCTCTGTGCGACTATTGTAAGCAGTTTTATGCCATATAAAAATTGAAGACGTATTTCGATAAGATTTCCAATAGTTCACCACATATATGATAGTTAGATCATTGCTTAAATGTGTTCGTCTTTCTTTTTTTATTTTATATCTTTATTTAACATGGACATCCTTATTTCAAGGTCACTATCATCAGGAGATTTCCAATTTTAAGATGATCAGCCTAGATGGCCGAATTGCTCAGGCCATCACCACAAGTCTAACACCGTTGTGGCGGTTCAGTTTCTTTCTTCTTGGCTGAATTTTGTGTTAAGATTTCTACACAACTATCCAGAACAGGTGTTCTCAACAGTCGTCTTGGCTATCTACCAGATTTTCCTTCCGTTGAAAATCAGACAGTAACATTATTCAATATAGCTAAAAATTATAAGAAGTGACGAAAATAAAAACAAACCAACACATCGATCACTTTCTTCATTGTAAATTCAACCTTTGATAAATCATTTATCTATTCTGGCCGTTGCTATAATTTCGTGTACAAATTTGTCATAAATCGCCTCTCTGACTCCAGTAAATTGCATAAAAATGAAGGATCTTTCTATACAAATCTCGACTGAACACCATTTTTTTCCCGTGAGTATTCAGTCATTCCCTTTAAAGAATTAGTGATAATAAACGGAATACAAAATAGTGCACTTATATACTGAAGAGCTAAAGAAACGTCGCATAAATTGAAATATTAAAAAGCTTTGTTGTGAAATACCACAACTTTAATAAATATTGAATAAATTAATGTAAGACATAGAAAAACCATGGCAAGCAAAGTTTTAAAAGTTGGGAAAATGTTCTATGGATATTTTTTCGTCTGTAGATCACAGAATTGGGTCTGATTAAGGAACTAGAGTCAATACCGTGTATGTCTTCCATTCGCGTTGATTACATACACACATTACAAGTTGAAGTGCAGTTGTCGACTTTGGTCGGAGTTCATTAAGAAGTCTCTGAATCTTGTCCTACAAATGTCAAATGGGGTTTAAATCAGGACTAAGCGCAGGCCAGGGCATAACCGCTATGTTTTGTTGCTGAAGAAATTCTCTGGTGGCTCTTGCAGAATAAGGACGGGCATTGTCATGCTGGAACATATGGTTTCGGAGTTGTGTAAGTGTGGCACAACATGGGGTCTCAGAACTTGGTCAATGTAGCGGGCAGCCGTGACAACATTACCTCTTTCTGAACCAATGTTCTGACGATGACAAGTTTTTGATTGAGGCCGATTCCACTCCACACCATGATATTTGGTCCTCTCCAAGCGTCTCTTTACATGATGTATGCATCAGTATATCGTTCACCCCGTCTGCGTCAGACCCTTGTTCGGCCATCTAAATTGGAAATGATGCAGCGACTATCATTTGAGAAGATAATGGTCCTCCAGTTCTGACGATGTATAGCCCACCACAAACGTTACATTACAGTTGAAGGTTTTGCAATGACTTGACGCCGTTGCCCTGCATTTAGACGTGCAATGGCTTGTTCAGGTTGTTCAGGGTGCAGTCGTGGCATTTGACCTGTATCCTGTACTGACAGCCTGTGAACTATCTGGGTCTTAAATAAACTGGATTAAGAAGGAGTTAAACGTGCATGTCATTACTTCATTATTTTGTCTTTAAAAACGAATCCCACAACTCTCACAAAACATCATTGTTTTAACAAAGTTTCAGCACCCAGTAAACCGCAAAATTTGAAAAAATACCATTGTAGTTCACTTTAAACACAATTTACATATTTCATAATAAATAAATTTTGTACTCATATTTTTCAGTATTTTGCAAAAACGGCGTTTCTGTTGCTGTTCAGTATATAATTAGAAATATTCATTCATTACAAATGGATAGAGTGCTCTGAAGGAAACAGTCAACCAATCTAGCAAATGCAAAAATGTTACTTTTTAGCATAGGGTGGATCTGTTTTTATCGTGGCGTAGAATTTTTGTCTCTGTTTTCTTAAAAGTTAGGCCGTAATTCTTATTTTTGATATACCATGACAATTGTAGACATTTTACTTCGTCCTCTTAAAAAAACAACGTTTGTATTTACAATTAACCTCAGCATTTCATAGCAGTTACACTGGTTGAAAAAGTTTTTTTTCCTTATCAATGTTTTACTTTTTACTTAACAGTTGTGGTAGAATTTCTTTGGAATTTTATTTCAGGTATAACCATTTATATATAAGCAATATGTTCTGCTCGAGATATTACTGTCTTTGTTACTTCCGTTTAGTTTTTTGTGTGTACAAATCTTATTTGTGAATCAAAGAGAATCTCATCTCTGCGCGTTTTACACAGCCAAGTTATATACATGCCGTACTCTGACAAACCCGAAAATTGACTTGCTTTTGCCGGTATTTTTCTTATTAAATGGCTTGATCATTCTGATTGTCTTTTTAAACCACAAATGTGTAAGCATTTCAAGCAAACTTGATTTTATTACAAGCATTAAAGCGTAAATAAATCTTCCGTAATGACTTGAATCCTAAAAGTTCTTGTGTAGTTATATCATATTTTCTTGTTTTCCAACCACCAATATATATTCCTATTTTTCCATCCAGAAATGTGTTATAATCGTTAATTAAAATATTGCTTAAATCCAAGATTAAGTAATAGTTTGATTATCAGATTGAATGAACAGCAAAAAGCTTGAGCAACTGTTGATAATACCATTGTATTTTCCTTGATGTTATTTCCCAGCCGTTGTCATTGTGCACGTCAACTACCGTCTTAGGAACATCTGTTCACATATACAGCTTCAGTCACTTTTAAATTTACCGTATTAAAATGTATAATAACTAAGGAGTATCTCCCTCGTGCATGGCTTTGTCCTTAGAGTGTTTTAGGCTTTAACTTTTTGGTCATTATGGAATTTATTTCCGCTCTAGAACCTTTGAGGTGTTGTTTTGGTTTTCAATATTTTTAGGCCTCGAGCACAACTGATGAGACATTGTTTGTCGAAATGCGCATATTGTGCACTAAATTTGGTATCAAAGATTATTATTATAGCTGTAACACTGACCACGATTGGTAACAATGGGTCTGATCGGTCCAAGTGGAAATGTGTAAAACTCCAAATTTCCAAAGGTGTGATACATTCTGCACATATACAGTAGTCTCTCAGTCTTCAGAGCCTCTATTGTGAAAGACCAACGTATTCTAGGAGGCAACTTCAAGATGACACTGCTCTTTATTATCTGTATCAAGTTTTCCTGTTTTAAGAGACCACCTGTCTAAAAAGACCAGTTTTCTAAGCAGAAGAAGTGGTCTTTTAAAACAAGTCCCACTATATATCGTTATATTTGAAATAAATTTTAAACACAGGCAAGTTCCTCTTTAATCCACATTTTTTCAGTCTTAAATCATTTTAATTAGCACAGATCTTAAACTCATTATCACAGTCAACCAAATAAAGCTTGAACAAAAACAGAAATGGCATAATATTTCCTATTCTGTCAGTAAAAAACAATCATCTCATGAAAGCTGAATATAAATACTATCAATTGTATTCCTTGTAGACATGTAGGACATCTTTATCTAAAGACTGAAATAATTCACGTATCTAATTTAATATATGTCTGACATAGTTTGATCCCCTTGTGGGTATAAAGGGCAGATAACTTAATATATTTCTTGCAGAGTATTGCCCCCTTGAGGGTACAAATCATCAGCAAACTATTACAGGTACTTAAGTTAAAGACCTATATCATTAAGGTTGTCTTCAGCAGGTAGTATATAGTATTTTGATTTTCATGTTCTCTTATCGGAACAGAAAAGGTAAGAAAACCGAAGAATCAATCCATAAAATCGATAATCAAGGGATGTAGACAAAATCCGGATTAAGACATGGACAAAAAAGCAAAAATTAAAAACACAATAAAAACTAAAAACGAGAATAAGCAACACAGACACCACCAAAAACATGGGGAGCACTCAGGTGCTCTGGAAAAGTAAGCAGTGCCTGCTTATTATAAGATACCCACCATATTGCCCCATTGTCAGGTCCAGGAAAATGTCATCCTTGGGGAGAGGAAAGATGAAACTATTGTGCAGGAAAAAGATCTGATTTCATTTAGGAAAAGGATATTCCATATCAAACAACCAGTTTATAGTGACAGCCAACTTTTGAAGGGATGAATTCAACCTGGGAGCAACATACCCTTGTTGAGTAACTTATTACCTGTAGTCAGCAAGAACATACAACTGTTTTTGTGTGACTGTTCTTTGCAACCAATGATGTATCTACTGATGAGATCTCAATGCTCTATCGTTACGCACCCAAGAGATGGACCAAAACTTATGAACAAGAATAATATTGTACTTCTCTTCCACATTCACGAGCTAGGCATAAAACTTGAGGCTCCCAGGAGCATGTAATTGTTCACCTGTCAAACATTTGCCTAAATTATCTCAAAATAAACTCCTGTAGTAACATTCATAATTTTGATTCATATGAACACATTTACTTATATTTTCTATTTACAGCAACAGCAGCCATCTTGATTGCAAAGTAAGATCATCATATATATTTCTGAAAGGGACAACTGAAGAACCGTTCCTGCCAAACTGGTTCAAATTAACTATATCACTGATTTATAGAATTCTTTAAAATATTTTTGGGGTATTTTCTATTTATAGTAACAGCCACCATTTTGGTTGACAGGCAGGGTCATCTGATGGAAATCTGAAAGGTAATCACTAAGAACCATTCCTGCAAAAACTTGTTCAAATTTGTTGAAGCACTGATTTTGTAGGAATTTTTTAATTAAAAAGACCTGCTACAAATGCTGATATTTCCATCTTCATAATGAGCATTTCCAACTTCTTGTTTCAT
>JAOXYJ010260542.1:0-10012 GCA_028566555.1 Lithophaga nigra | reverse complement strand
AAATAGGTACAACTTAAAAGAAAGCACATCTTTTATTGCAGTTTGACTGTAGATTCCCATTCATGTCTCACATAAAATATGGGGCTGTTGAGAGGATTTTATTACTTTATTTTTTATACTAGATATAACATGTAATTGTTAAATATCCAACTGATTTTGGAAACAGAAGTGTGAAATTTCCTAGAATTTAAAATTTGTCATAAAACGAAAATAAACAAGAATATGTGTCCATAGGACACAATGTATGCCCCACCCATAAATATGATCACTAAACCATTAAATTGGGATCACAACCCTTTTTGATATTTATTTTTGATTATTAACATCTTGATGTACCCTTTGGTGAAGTTTCAAGTTGATACGACTTCTACTTCACATCAAACTACCTTAAACCTAAACTTTAACTTGAATTCAAACCATCATATAAATGTGATCACTCAAGCATGAAATTTGGGTCACAACCCTCTTTTAACATGTATTTTATATTATTTACATCTTGATGTACCCATTGGTGAAGTTTCAAGTTGATGTGATTTCTACTTCACATCAAACTTCCTTAAACCTAAACTTTAACTTGAAGTGGGATGAATGAACGGACATGCAGACCGAAAATCTATATGCCCCCCTACTATCTTAGGTGGGACATAAAAATTGGGGGCAGGGATGAGAATCTACAAATGAACCTGATGTGGCCTAACCAGTATACTTACTTAATGGCAGATTCCAGAGTATCTATCCACTGTTGAACATTCTGTGGATCATGTGACAACAATAACAAACTCTCATCTTTACAACTAATCTGAAAAAAAAATAAACTTAAGCTCAACAAATGTGTTCAAATATTCTCCACTCGTTCAATTATTGTCCAACAAAATATTTCAACATAACTGAATCAGCTATCAATATTGGTATTATTTTTTACTAAGGGCTGAAAAAGGTGTGTTTATGGTTACTCAACTCTACCTTTAAAGAGCTGACTACACTACCCTTTTTTCCACAAAAAATCATTATCAATCCAGATTTCTATGTTTTAGGTTACCAAAAGGCTTAACAAGCCAATTAAACCAATTAGTTTTATTAATTTACCTATCTACCATACCTGAATTTTTGGTGGAGGTTCCCCCAGACACATATATTTTTTTCTAGCCCCTATCATAATAACCAGATAACTGTTAGAACAGTAGGAATTGATCATCCTATCCACAACTGAAAATTATTCCTACATACCAAGGGAGATAATTTATACCATAATTTTCAGTGTTTGAAATTCAGGGTCATATGATCATCAAAACCAACCAAAGGTTGTACAGAACGACCTTAAATCTCACCCAACAGACAACCACATATATATTTTTGGCCAGTCAGTCATGAATTAACAGTAATGAACGCTTGCATCTTTTTAGGATATTTTGGTCGATAAATGATGTTGTTTGACCTTTTTTCAAAAATTTATATTGGTAAGGTATAGACTTGTTTACATTTCATCCTATTTCTGTTCAGTGCTTCTAGACCTTTCGTTTACTGTTTTGGTTTTTTAAGACAAACTATTTCCTTCTACTTTCAACTTGAATAATATGGAGGTTTATAAACATAGTTGCCACCAACAAAGAAGTCAAGGACTATGAGGCTCATAGAAATCTGTGGTTCATAATTTTTTTAAATTTGTTTTTGCAAGTCAAAACTAATCATGCTATTCTGGGCAACCATATTTTCTGACCAGCTTGCTCAAATGGCAACCTGCATATTTACTGAATTTCTAACATCTAAGTTTTTTTAACCAACAGCCATACATATTCATTGCATATGTTAATTAACATGATATATTTTTACACTGTCAAATAGAGATTATCAATTATATCATCATTTTAAAAATGTGTCATGCTGGAGAGGGACAGAAATGAACAAAAAGACTGAAGATGTAATTTTAATTACATTGTTTATGTTAATTCATCCAAGCAATAATTTTTCCTACTAACCAAAGAAGAATATAACTTGTGTCTATTACTTCCTAATACTTGTTTAAACTTGCTGCCAAAGGGAGGTAACTTGTGTCAGCTAGACATTTCGTACTTATTTTTGCTCCAATTATTTTTTCCTATTTAACACACAAACTATGTGCCTATTTATTCTAACATGTCTATTTATTCTTACACAAAAGATAATTTATCCCTATTCCTACAATTATATATTCTATTATTAAACACAGCAAAATGTATATGTAAATTAATAACTGTGATGTTTTGTTCTCTGTTCAAGGAAATCTGTTGAAATATTCATTATCAGATGCTAGACCAATTAACAAGATAAAAAAATAAAGAATATATGATTTCAATAATTTTTTTTCAAAGAAAACTTCTATGATGTTTTAAAGTATTTGAAAATAAAAAACATCTTCACTTCTTATGTCAATATGGATTCTAACTGGAAATTCTTACCAGACTTTAAACACAGTTAATTTTTTACTTTAAATTAAACATAGAACTTGCAGAAAATGACATTCTCATGAAATGAGCTTAGGTCAGAACCAGCAATTATTTTTCTGACCATCAAGAGAGAAATGTGTATATGCAACTTTTTTATTAAAAGAACATAAGGGAGATAATTTGAGCCTTCAAACATTTTTCATGCATACTAAAACAAGACAAAATCACTAATCACAAAACAATTTAAAAATTAGAACATAACAGAATTCTGTGTTCAATGATGAAATTTTCATGAAAAGTAGACCAGAAATGACACTGTATGAATACTTACAAGAAAGGTAAGGCCATATTTAAAATTATGTTTATTTCCCATTCTCAGCCAACCGTTAAAAATTGTTCTGGCCGTAAATGTTTTTGGAGGATGTTTGCTTGTATTTTTCTTTTTTGGGTCCACAAATTAGAAACTTCCACTTTTATCAATTTTTAATGTTCCTTCATTATTTCATTTCTTATGCATTTTACTTAGTACAAATGTATTGTGTAAAAATGTGAGATATAATATAGTAGTCACACTTAGAATTTGAACATGTAAGAAAGACTGGTAGACTTTCACTGAGAAAGAAAAAAAAAAGCCTACCAACCGACCAATAGTTAGAATTGAGGTTCAGGAATGGGAAACGGACATATTTTTAATGGTGGCTTCAGTCAAAGGGTTAGTAGACCATAACACTAAAGATCAAATGGTAAGAATTGGTACTTGTACATGTAACAATTTCATACCTACATGTATCTGCCTATTAATATTTCATTATTATCTTTACAGGTTTTTGATGTAGCATTGAATGGAGAACATACCATAGTACATGAATTAGACATATTTTCCAAAGTTGGTAGAGGTGTAGCACATGATGAAATAATTCCATTTTCCATTAGGAGTGGAAAGCTGAAAGTAAATGGAGAAACATCGACAATAATTGACCAGAAAATTAGTTTGGATTTTATCAAGGTAGGGAATTAGTTAAATGGACCTTTGGTTTCTAACAAGGTTATGGGTATCACATGTAACTAAGATTAGTCACTTTCAAAAGTACAATGTACTGTAATGTATTGTTTTGTCATGTACTGTGAAAGCATTTTGAAATATATAAATTGTTACATTTAATCTAATGATAATAACAACACACACAAAAACCCTTGAAACAAAAATTAGCTGTAAGTGCACTTCCTTTTATGCAACACAATTACTTAAATGTGTTTTGCAATGAAATTTAATTGTATGACAGAATTCAAACAGCATACAGTACTGATGGAGACATACAGTGATAAATCACCCTGATAGTGGTACCACTTTGCTTAATGAAAGCTTTATATTTTCAAAACAAATTATGTCAACTTTTTACATGCACATACTTGTTATGATTTCAGTGACTAAAATAAACTAGAGGATTCAACACACATGTACCTGCTATTAATCTAATTAAAATAAGATCTCCATACTTGCTCCCTATTTTCGATTTGTTATTTATTTGTCGCCGCGTGGGAGATCTAACTACGCTCCATCCTACTTTCTGTTCTGATGACCTTTTTCGAGATCCTCGGGATTTGTCGTAATCAGATATACCCTTCAAAATTTGAAGGCGAGAATTCGATTGGTTGACGTAAAGGTCATCAGAACAGAAAGTAGGACGGAGTGTCGTTAGATCTCCCCAGCGACGACTAGTAAACAACAAAATGAAAAAAGGGAGCGAGTGCAGGGATCTAATTTTAATTAGATTGACCTGCTATAATGATTTTATAATTTAGTTTGAAATATTTGGAGTGGTCCCACTATTACAGTGTCTGTCTTTGTCTCTACTGTACACAAGTCCAGATCTAAACCAAACCAAAATACAGGTAAAATTACAATAAACTGAAAAAAAAAATAAATTGTGATTCACTGAAACTGTGGTGAATCATCTCCAGACATTTTTGTGGTGTACTTGACTGATGAAAAAAAAGATGCTAAAAGTTGTTAGTTCTTCCAGACATGCCATATTCCTCCATTAATATAAAAATATTACAATAATATTTCTAAAAATATTTAAAGGTTATTCTTAAAAAAAAGCCAAAAAACAAAAAAAGAGAGCCGTTGGGGTTTATCGTCATCGTCAGTAATTTTTCATCTATATTGTAACTACCAGATTTACTGGGGTTGGACAGCCGACCTGATGAAACCTGTGACCTTGGGTAGGTTTCTGGACACCTTAACACTCGAAGTAGGACCAGCAGGATTCGAACCTGTGACAGTGGTGTTAGGCTTGTAGAAATGAGTCAGGGACATTAACCACTAGGCCACCAAGGTCCCCAAAAAACTAGAAAAAAAAATCCTCACTCAGTTTGTATTACAACATAACTCATGCATGCACATGTCATCAAAAGATGAAATTTTTTTTCTACTTGCAGGGAGATGCTGACAATCCAAAAATAAATGCCATATATGTGATGAAAGGAACAATTGATGGTTAGTTCTGGTATTTGCCTAAAGTGTTTGTGTCTACTCAGCCCATGTACAGTTGATTCATTTTCATAAATAGAGGACTACAGATATTAGTTTGTTTGACCTATGTTATAAAGGGTTTAGTCTCTGTAGGAGTTTCCCATTGTTACATAACATATTATAGTATGCGATGTTGCAAACATAACCATACCACACACCACAGTTTCTTTCTAATACTTACATTGTTGTATTAGGGCAGCTCACTGAAAAACATATGTTTGCTTTTGCTATTCTTTACGTCCATCCGCAGTTGTCTGTCACTATACTTATCTTTTTATTTACTAACCGTAAACACTTTTTACATTTGAATATTTTTTCTCGACAACCTCTTGGTTGCACTTTGCATGGATGGTCCTCTTTAAAAAAGTTATGTGACAGCTCCATCTACCATCAACATGATCAAAGATAGCTGGGGCATCTAATTGGTAAATAGTTCGCAAATGTTCAAAAATCTTTATCTAAACCATTAGTGGAAATGAAACATTGAAATACAGTGGAAATAGTCTTTGTGAATTATCTTTCAAAGTTACATCTGGCAGAGATATCGAGGTTGCATGGAAGGTGTGTGTTCTGACCAAATGTTGTTTTTGCTGGCTTGGTTAACATGGCGAAAAATGGGTTCTGATTTGCTGAGGTTTTAAAAAACCTTACCGGAAATTATGGACCAGTGGAAACTTGTCATTAAGGATTTTTACAAGTACTTTAAGAAATGTAGGCACTGATCCAAAATCCATTGTGGCCGCTAATGGACACAGTATTACACTACACTGGAAATACCTTTAATGATCTCCTTTGACACTAATGTTAGTGAAATTATTTATCGACAGATGTGCAGGTCTTCTCTTATGAAACCTTCATCCAAGTATTTTTTCTTCCAATATAAAATTCAGTTTGGCAGATTTAATCTTCTTTTTTTTTTGTTTTGAGGTGTGAGGATACTTTCACTTTTGGATAATGGGTAAGCTTATAATTAGGTGAGCCTCTAGTTAAAGGAATGTTTTCTGTAAATATTGTATATTTTTTTCAGAAATATGTATCTCCATGAATTAAATTTCTTGGCAGTATTGAATGCTCATCTCTCAAAAGTCCACCAAGCAGCATATGCTAAAAATGTCAAGGGAGATAATTTAAATTGTATCATGTGATACTGATTATTCAGCAGTTTTCCTAATGCTACAGTCATGACAATGGGAGTCCAGGGCTCTTTTTGGTTGTTAAAAGTACATGTACCAGTGAGGAGAAATCTGGAAAAACTTTGAAATGTTTCCTTGAATCAGTCTTTTCAGGTCCAGTTAAACTGCTTTTCAATCTTTCAAAATTCAATGTTGTTTTATTTTCTTTTTATCTTTGGGCTTTGGGCTATTGCCATCACTTGTCTTCCATCGTTCATCCATCATTAGCTTTTCACATTTCAATATTCCTCTCAGAAAACCACTGGGCCAAATTGAACCAAACTTGGTAGTAATGTGCACTGGAAGGTCTCTATAGTTCTTTGTTCAGATTGGATATTCAAGATGGATGCCAGGGCCAATAATGTTTTGATTGGCTGAAATTTCAAAAATCTTCTTGTCAGAAACTACCCAGCTGATGGAATTGTTTTATGGTGTGAATGATCCTTGGCAGGTCCTCTACCAAAATTATGTTCGTTTTGCCAGTTCAAAATCCAAGATGGCCACCAAAGTTTAACATGGGCCCCTATGGGAAATACACTTGACGATCTTCTTGGAAAACAACTTTAACAATTGAAGTTAAAAATATCCATAAATGTTCATTGGAAGGTCCTTTACCAAAATTATGTTTGTGGTGCCAATCCGAAATCCAAGATGGCCACCATTACAGGACGTTTAATGTTTACCCTATGGGAAATACTCTTGAAGATCTTCATGGAAATGACTATGACATTTGAAGCTAAACATATACTTAAATGTTCATTGGAAGGTTCTTTACCAAAATTGTGTTTGTGGTACCAATCTGAAGTTTAAGATAGCCGCCACAATGGGATAACGTTTAACATTGGACCGTATGGGAAATACACTTGAAGATCTTGGAAATGACTATGACACTGCGGGACAAAGTTAAACATTGGTACCTATGTGATATATCTTTGAAGATCTCTTTCTTGGAAACAACTATGACAGTTGAAGCTAAACATATCCATAAATGTTCATTGGAGGGTCCTTCACCAAAATTGTGTTTGTGGTGCAATTCCAAAATCCAAGATGGGTGCCACCATGGTAAAATGAATAATATTGGACCCTATGGGAAATATACTTGAAGATCTTCTTAGAAACAGCTATGTCAGTTGAAGCTAAACATATACATAATGTTCATTGGAAGGTCCTTTACCAAAATTGTGTTCATGGTACCAATCCAAAATCCAAGATGACTGCCAACGTGGGACAAAGTTTAACATTGGACCTTATGGGATCTTCTTTGAAATTACTTGGTCAGTTTAGAAACAGATGAGTGATACAGGCTTAGATGAGCTTGTAGTTTAATCAATTGACCTGTTAAAATTTTTTGAACGTGTATACTGATATTGCAAATTTGAAATTTTGATTTTAATGTTTGGAGAAATTTCAGGATTTTAGATTGGAAATGGGGGGTATATAAACCTCAAAAGGGTAGAGGAAAGCCTCTAGTATATGCTAAATATGGAGATTGGTCTTTGTGATAGCCACTTGCATGTCAATTGTTAAAAATTGGAAATTATCAATAAGGAAAGAAATATAGATTCTCCTGCTTTCTGTGAGGTATGATATTTCTCCACCTGAAATAGTTAAATCTTTAAATTTAACTGCGAGCCTTGATGAGCTGGTTAAAATTGAGAATTTAACTGTTGAGAATTGAGAAATATCGTAATCCATGGCTAGTGGAAGGAGAATTTATTTCTCTTATGATTTAATGTTCAATTTGTCAATGTAATTTCTGTATGGACCCTCAATTATGGTGATTGCTACCAGTGACATTACTTTACAATGATTTCTTTTACTAATGAATGGCCCTAAATGGCAGTGAAACAGGCGAGAATTTGCATGAAGAATTTTTAACCACTAGTGGTTAATTGAATTGTTCTCCACTTGGTCAAGAAAGTTGAAAATGCACTGAATCATGGGAGAAAAATTGTTTCCCTAGGAAAAAAATATTTAGAAAATTTCTTCACAGTAATACTTACATAAATGAATCACCAGAAATTGCCAAACTTGGTTCACGAGACGTGAAAGTTGCTGTTACCATTCAGATTTATTTGCACTGTAAACCGAGAAATTTTAGTGGCAGGACTCAGTTTTATTTTTGCTATTATCGCAGTAAGAGTTTGTTCCTAAAAATAAAACTACCATGAATATTTCAAAGAAGTCTTATCAGTATGACACTATTGAAGACCTCACCTGAAATCACACATGCAGAACTGCATGAATTTAGATTTAGTTGGCAAATCACGAAAATATAGCACGAAAATTTCCGTTTACAGTATTAGTACAGCAAACTTTAGAAATTTTATCTTGTGCCAGGAAAATAATTTTTATTAATTTTATTATGGAAACCTTATTATTGTGCTTGTGAATAATTGATAATTCGTTTGGTTTCAGATGTCCCCAAGTTGGCACCTTTACCAGGATCAGAATCTCAAAGGGACTTCGACGATGAAGAAGAGGAAGTAGAAGAAATCGACCAAAAACCAAAAAAGAGAAAACCATCGGGACCTAAAGTGAAAGATCCCTACGCAGCTGATGATACAAGTAGCATTTTATTACCTGTTTTTGTAGCTGTTGGGGCATTTTTCCCATTACTGTTCTGTTTATGTAAATTATGATGATAATCAAATTAGGTTTTATGATAAATTGTGAGAAGACACCATCACTGTTACTGAGGTATTATACTTTTAGATGATAAAAAGACACATTTTTCTGACAGTGGATGATTTATGTATTTGATAATCATTGAAGACGTTTACGTAAAAATATGTCTTTTTGCTATCCAAAAGTGAAATATCTTGGTCATTGTGAAAAGGCCTGTGAAGAGGAGTAAAAGGAGGGGACTAAGTTTGAGATCACAAATCAGCAAATATAAAAACAATCTACAGCAAATATGAAAACAATCTACTGTGAAGGGAGTGTGAGTAAAATGTCCAACAATTCAGGATTTTTTGTACTGTTGGGTACTGGTATATTTCTGTACATCTATTTACAGACATTTATCAGTAAGATGAAATAGTAAATGCATTTCTTATATTGAGGAATCTTCCCAAGTCAAGGGTTTACAAGTCCACTTTGTACCCACAAACACTTAACAGAATAGGGCTGCAAATTGACAGGTGTCCTGAAATCTTGCAGGAACCAGTCAAAATTCAGCTTATCAGATTATGTCAAACTTGTAACCCACCGTCCCACTTCTAGTTTTTTTCAAATCCACATCACTCCTCAAAAACCTTTCCTGACATTTTTTTTAAAATTACCAGTCAACTTGTTCATGTTAAACCTGCGATACATATATTATGTACTGAATATTTCCCAAAGCCATATTCATATTAGACAGTTTTATTGGTCCTATTGTTAGAGAGTAATGCACAAAACAAATGAGAATGCCAGCAGAAAACTGGTATTATGTACATGTGACCTATCAAGGATTTGTGGGGAATGAGGCGCACTGAAATTCTTTGACTTGCGAAGATGATTTCTAGGTAGACCAAATTTAACACCAACATAAATGATTTGTTTATATAGGAAAATGTAAAAAGATTATAGTAGACTAATTCAAGAACAGTTTTTTATTCTGAATATACAGAAAAGTGAGACCACCTTTAGACAGTTTTAGCCATATATCTTTTTCCCAGTGGTGACCTGGTAGTTGGTTAGTTCAGATGAGTAAACCTGGATGTATTTACTGTAATTGCTTACAAACTTCAATATTTATTGTGTCGCCTGCATTATGCAGAGGCGACATATAGGGATCACTATCCGTCGTCTTGCGTCGGTGTCACAAAATAATTTCTGTCACACTTTTCTCAGGAACCACTCGGACCAGCTTCCTGATATTTGGCACAAAGCATCAG
>JAOXYJ010260431.1:0-10013 GCA_028566555.1 Lithophaga nigra | reverse complement strand
ACAGTAAAACTTAGTATTTTTACTCATTTTTTCTTTCCTTTTTTATATATGTTATATTTTTTCTTCAACATTTTTTTGTTTGCCTTTTTATATGTGTATATGTTTTATGTAGGCTAAGTTGATTTATTATCAGGATATATCGTCAGTTTCAGGAAATATTTAACCATATCGTGATAACCAGACTTTATGGGAGAGGCACGATCACAAAGCTAGCCCGCTGAACCGGTTAAATCTTCGGCAGAATCAGGAAACTTTGACACATTTAGCCAGGAGAACAAGACTAGATCGAAACAGTGATTTAAGGCTTATGGTCATATGTAAGCGACCTTAACCACTCGTGCACACAGACACCTACCATGGTTTAGTATAATATTTTATCATGTAGAGTAAGATCTTTTTAAAAGTTTTTATTTGGCTCTAATAAGAGATCCAGGGAGGTCAGAATATATATTTTTCTTCACAAAAATATGATGTGAACGCCTTCCAAATTTTTGTCCATTGTGTTTTCTTTCGATTTATTCTGATTCTTATCACTTGTATATGTGAGACCTGGTCGTGTGCTAAGGCGTTTTGAATGTTGGCTAGAACAACCACAGTGTTAACACGATGGTAGTGAATAATAGATCTGGACGGCTACCTAGACCACTCTGCCGCATGTACATACAATGGTTTTGTTTATATTCGATTTCTTTTTCGTGTGTGAGTAGTTTTCATAATCCTTCAATATTTCATTAATTTAAATAAGGGAGACTTCGGGAAAATGTCAACCAAACATAAATGAATAGCAATTAAGTTGAGATATATTCACATGTTGAATTTAATTTGTAATACGTATTTGGAGTTTTAGTTTATGATATGTATTTGGAGTTATAGGTTTGACCAAAAAATGTAGGTCTCAAACAAAATTTGTGAATTAATTAAACGAAGCAACATACTATGAAAGAAAGATCTGTTTCTCCTATGCAAAAAAAACACCAACAGTGTGATAGGTCTCAACTTCATTGCATCTTGAAATGAAAAACAATACGTGTTCACTGCTTTTAATAAATAAATTCGTTTCATATTTTACAGTCTCATTTCAACAGTGATAATACTTATCAACAATAATTAACAAACTATCAAAAGAACTCGGACAACCTCAATAAACATAAAACCATTTACAAATACATCTGTCGAGACCTATCACACTATTCTAAACAAAAGAGTAGAGTAAAAATTATCGAATTGTCACCAAAACTGTCGTGATCCGGCGGACAATGTCTCTTGGAGCAGAAGTATTTCCATTTCGGCCTGGATTTGGACTCTCCGGCTCATGTGTCACCAGTCCTTCTGGTGTATATCTGCCAACCTGAAATCAGATACAACTTATTTTTAATCTGCACATTTAGTTCCATTTTGGAGAAATTTTCACGGTTAAACGCAGAGTTTATGACAGTATTGTGCGTTAATTTTTCACATTATTTTATGATTTGCCATTTACAAGCAGTTACGAATTGTACACAAATATGAACTTCAGTCAGGACAATTCACAATGTAGTTTTACTGCATATAAACCTCCACAATTGAATTTTGTGCTGATTTTGTTTTTTTTTCAAACCCTAAAAGTATATAAAAATCATGTGAAGAAATTTTAATAAATTCTGTGTTTAACAGTAAAATCTTCATCAAAATCAGACAAGAAAAGAAATCAGGATATTTTTAATATGACTTTTGTATGAAATAAATAGTGAAAGTTTGAAGTGCGAACTCATCGTGGCCAGTAGCTGTTTTTCGTAAAATTATTTACATAAATTTTAAGACATCGTAACATAAAGATAATCTAATAGTACTTTTATTACTAATGTACACAATTGTATTATTATTTGTTTTCCAAATGATGTGATGTATCTTTCAATTATCTTTCATTTCCAGTAAGTAATGTCGAGTGGTTGCTGCCCCATAACCACTAGCCTAAAGCCAGTGTCATGGTTTTCGAGCACTGCTCGCATTTTTTCATATTTTCAGGTTTCAAGACACCTTCCCTAGGTCATCGATTTCACCGGTAAGCTGTAAAATTACCCAGAGTCTCCCCAAGTACAGTTGGGTGCAGTCATAACCTCTCACCAAGTTAACTTAGAACTTTTTACTGACTTCTCTAAGTTAACTTAGAACGGTTCTGCTGAATGCTCTAGAATTACTCTAGAACAGAATCCTGACTGCTCTAGAACAGTTCTAACCTGGAATGTCCTAGAACAACTCTAATCTGTCATTGCTTAAAATATCTCTAACCTGTCGTATTCCAGAAATAGGTCGAACGGTCATAATCTAGAACAGACGAGACAGGTTGTAATTTACTATTGAAACTTTGAGTATTCATAAATCAAAGAAAAAAAAAACAACAAAATAGCAAAGACATTGATATGAAATCTTTTTGTTCAAAAGTCCATTGAAATTCTTTTTAGACAAACACAAAAGAAATTTTGTGACAAATATACTTGTCATTTTCAAAAGTAAAATAGTATGACTAAAATTGTGACAATTATTTACAATTATGTAAAAAGTTTGAAAAGAATGTGCCGAGTTCCAAACCTTTGTCGGCCGTAAGTACTTCGGGTGTTACATTTGAATGAATTTTTATTTCGCAACTTTAGTTAACAACACTAAGATCAATATACAACTTTACCTGTGATCAAAGGTAATAAACCTGGTGTCACTGGGGATCAATAAATATCCACATATATTAACAGGTGTATATCAAATCTAATTGTCGAAATTATAAAGGAAAAGTAGCTGTCACATAAATTAATTAAAACAGTTTTCTAATTTAGTTTATAAAATTTATTTTGTTTTATTTGTGGTAAACATTAACTGTAGACATATATTATTTTATTATTATGTGAAGCTTGGAAATGAATAAAAAAAAACATTTTTATGAGATAATATGTTCCACTAAATTGGTAAAATCATGTAGATACACTATCATCATAAGTAAACCATACATGTGTTATCGATTTATTGAAGCAACATGTATCCTCACGATAGCGGTCATTGATTAGAACTGTTCCGACTCTGACCAGAAGTGCTCTGATTGTTGACCAGAGCTGTTCTACTCGCTGACTGCTCTAAGTTAACATAGAACAGTTCTCCTGACTGCTTTCCAAGTCAACTTGGAAGAGAGGTTATGACTGGTCGCAACTGTAAGTGAGATAGTCACGATATCGGTGTAAATAGAGAAACAAGCGAGCATAAATAGCACACCACAAGCTCCCAGTTGAATAGTATGAAAAATTTTCTCCTGAATAGGACTTTTAATTGATGTCATTCTATCGTGACCTGTATATAGTTAGAAAAAGTTTCCATGAAAATTCCGAGAAAATCGGAAAAGAAATGAATGCGCTAGTTAGGTGACAAGATATTGTTACGGAGGGTTCTAACACAATATACCCCTCAATGGTACGTAGCGTTGTGTATAATAGTTGAAGGATTAAATGAGAATAATAATAAGTATAAACACGTTGTAGTTTCAGCCAGATCATTCTGATATTTGCAATAGCATATTTCATTCTAAAGAATATAATGATGAAATGAAGAACGAACATGACTTTATGTATATTTATGCTCGGTACTCTCGTATACGTCTTGTCTAAAAAGGGTAATCCGTCTTTGACCATCTCATAAATATCACTCCTTCAGCATAATTCTTATATCGTTCTATATTTACATCAAATTCGAAGAATTAAACTCATTATGGAAAAGGCGCTATGAGTATATACATACCTTTGCCATTTTCATATTCATTGCCGCTTCATATAAAGGTAGTTCAAAGTCTTTCCTCCATCCTTTTTCATCAAATTTCACCGGTCCTGTCTGCGATATATAAGAAGAATTTTCGGTTATATTGTGTATTTATATGTCGATTTCATACTTGAAAGAAAGCTTAATTTGACTAGTTCCAGATGAATTATGATACTTCAATCTGTATAATATCTATAAAAAATATTGCAAAATATTACAAAAAATATTACAGTAATACAGTCTTAAAGTTTTATAGGAAATGGAATATTTGAAGTCGAAATATTATCTTTATCACTGTTTTGCGATAAATTCTATTGATCTTTCCGATATTTTTCATTATCACTCTACTCGTGTGAGATGGAATATTATCGTTGTTTCTAAATTCTGCTAGCAACAGCGAATTATTTTGTAGCTAGTCTGTTAAAAATTAACTGCACATTATTACAATCTACGACGTTCACCTTTCTTCATATCGAGTAAGAAGTAAAAATGTGTCATGAAATACCTTCCGTTGACAATCTCCTAAATGAACCCCCTCCACATTTAATTATGCAAAAATACTGTAAAAATCCCGGGTTTGCAAAATTAAACTTGAGTGTAGCTTTTTACTGAAGAAAATACAGTATTTTATGAACCTATAATAACTTGTCTCAGCTCCAGCTTTTGTTATCTCCAATTTCTGGTACATTTCCATTATAGTAGTCATTTTAACTTTATTGTACATGTGTATAAGCATATACGTGTATTTAATGGTTTTCATCCATAATAGACTTTTCAGATTTCAGTTAAATTATGTTCTTGGCCCTAATTAGTATCGAGAAGCTTAATGGAAATATTTTTTGAAGATTATTTATATTTTCAAACTAAAAATGCCCGGGTTTACGTTAATTTTCCAGACTTCCTTGCCACCAAATTTATCAAAATAAAATACCGATTTTAACCATCTACTACAGGTAATAACTTTGAATATGTTGCATGCATGTCCCACAGCTCTTGTTAAAAATCTGCTTTATTTCATACTCTTTCATTCTGTAAAATGCTTTTATACACGACATGACGGCAAAGCTGTCATCCGGTCATTATTATAGTGTAAGACGGAATAATAACAATGTGTTTCTTTTAGTTTAACAGTAATTACTTACCGATCGCACTTTATTCAAAACACGTTTTCCTGGTTTTAGAGGAGGACTTCCATCGTTATCACGACATTTAATCATTTCGTCATATCTCGGTTTATTTCCTGAATCTATTTTCTTTAGAGCTCTATGGAAGACTTGAACAGCTTCTTGGACTAGCACCTCTCCAAACTGAAAGAAACCAGATAGTAAAATTCATGCATACATTATTCAAAAAGCAAACCGAAATCAATAGGAAGGGAAAACGCATGAGCTCCTCGTGTTGACGGCCATAACATTTAATCTGATCTGGCTGTCTTAAATCTCTTCTTGAGCAGCTTACCCCTGTTCAAAGAATTACTGTAACATTAGCAGGCTCTAGATAATCTTTTCATATGTGACACATACATGCACAAGCAATACGCATGGGAAGCTGGTATATTGCTGCTCATGAAGCGAAAATTTACTATAGAGAAATTAAAATCGTCACTTTTGACACAGATCTTAGATTGTAGGAGTTAATTTTTGTAGATGTTTTTGTAAAGATGTAGGTAGAAAGCTGGCCGTTTTGTTTCTGTTTGTCTTTAATTTCACATTCACTTGGATAGGTCCGATGTAAGCCAAAATTCAGTTCAGCAACAGAACATTTTCCATGTACACTGTACCTGAATGTGAAATTGAAGGAGTAGGCAATACCTTTATTTTTATCTTTCCAAAGTTGTTCGATAAAGTATGTTTTATACGAATACAGAATTAGTTCCGCAAGAAGGAGAGCATGATTTGTTCCCATTGGAATGCCTAAAAACATGAAACAAACTTTAAATTATTGGGAATAATTGGGAAAAAACATGAAACAGTCCCATGTTGAATAATTAATTCCACTTTTGGAAACGATAATGGAGATATCAATATACAGCGATTGGTTTATTCTCACTCCTCAGAGACATAGTAAAACTTGGAATTTATTTTTCCCTGGAATAGAAGCATTTAAATTTTTGTATACAATTACTTAATTTTTATTTTTTGACAATTATTTAATTTATGATTTTTTGCAATAATTGCATTTCTTCTGAAACGTTTTAATCGTAGTTCCTCTCTCCAGTATGAGTCTCGTGCGTCATGCAATCACACTGACAGGTTAAACTGGGGTATTTGGAGAAAACCATCGCAATTCGGCATGTTACAAGAAAACTTTATCAAATCAAAAAACGAATAGAATTCATCTTTGTTTTTGTGATCGCCCAAAGTTGGCTTGAACTCGTACTTTGTGAAGGCGGGAAGTGATCGATTACAGCGATCAGTTGATGCTACTAATTACCTACAAAACCTAGAAACCAATACCCGTTATATATTCGAAAATCTGCATCTTTTCGGAGTATTAGTGGGAAATCTAGAACTGTTCCATATTTTTCGCATTTGTAATGTTCTCGAGTCTACTTCAAAAAATGGGTTGGTTTATCAATTTGACAGCAGCAGATGGTATTGTCGTTAGATCCAACTCGGTCTTTAATATTTGCATAATAATATTATAATGATTATAATTATGGCGTATTATCCTGACGTGTTATATGAATCAGTCAATGAATACAGATAGAAGAGCAAGGAACAGTTTATGTGTGATGATCGAGCAATTTTCATACAGTCGATACTATTTTAAATTAAAATACATTTAATCGGAAGATTTTTGAACAGTAACACTTGAAGGGAAGACCATTCCTCTGAAACGTACACAATAATACGACGCGTTGGATTCATTAAGAAATAATTCATTCCTTGGTTGGAAATTTTTAACATGGAAGAGGCTGCTAAATTCAAATTTTATCCCTAGCGACAGCCCGTGTTGAAATGACAACAAATCTACGGACTTCATGAATTATTTTGATTTTAATACGAAAACTGTCAAAATGTACTGAGTCAATGCAGATGTTACTGGAAGTTACCGTTGCCAAACAAATTTAACTTTAAGATAAGAATTAATCAGAGTCATTACGGGTTTTTATGTGAAGAAAACTTTAAAATAAAGTTCACTGTTTAGTTTCAGTAATGCAAGTTTCTTCTTATGACAAAATATAATCGAAATGCGCACGTGCAAGGTATAGATATATCGCGATTTTAGTACGGGTTTGTTTACACAGCAAATGAAGGACGTCATGTTAGAATTAAGAACAAATTGTATCTTACAGTTCTTCTCTTTTTATTGTGATAAAACATTAAAAAGAAGTTTTCGTATTAGAATCGAAATAGAGCCATAGATTTGATGTTATTTCAACGTGGTCGCTCGTAATCAAATTCGAATTATTATTTGTTTCTTACCGTTCTTCTCTTTTTATTAGAAAGTTCCCAAGCATCTGACTGTGGAAGACGGAGACTAAATCCCGAAATGTTCATTCCACCTTGTAATACTGTATCATTCATATCGTTTATACCCTGAAAAAACCCATTAATATACTATCATAATATTTTCCTACAAAGGTTGTCTGTTCTAGACGTATACATGGTATCGAATATATCTAGCAGCAGCTTAAAACATCTATTGTGACGTCGGAGAATGTAAGTAGGATAAATGCAATATACGTACATTGTTGGCAAATATGAACTTATTTAGCATTTGCCACGAAACAGTAATATATATGTCGATACACCTCGCATTTATACTTTTTCTCAGGGTCATGCAAAACAATTTGTATATTTTTGATAATGTACATGTCGTATATTGTCTATGTAATGTGAAGATTGAAATATATGGTGCTCGTCTAAAGTGCAGAGATTGAGGGTTCAAATACTGTCGGGTTCTTAAGTGATAATATATTTTTAAGCTTTGTTCAGTGATCGAACTTGATGGTTAAGATTCTCTAATTGGTCGGCTACTGATAAAGTTTTTTAAAACATTCTTTTAAATTGAGGTCATTAAACTCTGCTCTCGGATGATTCTTCTATAAACCTGTCAGAAAAAGTGATTATTGATCAATAATGATCAGCAAAGCTGTTTATGCAAAATATATTACTGTAGATCATGTTAAGAGCCAACAATAAAAATACAGTAGTATCCTGGTTGAAGTATCATTGTGATATGAATATTCAAATGTATATGAACAAAGACAATAGGTTCCATGAACTCCAAAGTTCCACACAGGCCACAATGATACCATCAACAGTGCATAAAAAACTAACTTGTAGTGACAGTGGTATGTTGAGATTTAAACAATTGAAGCTTTAAAGTCTATGAGTTCAAAGCATCGTCAATGGCAGATACTGTATGGAATTTATTGCTTACATATAATAACACATATTGAAATGTAGTAATATTTAACATTAAATACCATAGTGACACTGATATATAATTTAATACCTATGAAGAGGTTTCATTGAGTAAATCTTCAAGAATCTTCCCTCCTAAGAATTAGCAAAGGAAAAAACATAAAGAAACATAAATGCGAAACTGATATTAAATTTATAATAATGAAGTCTCCTGGGGGTGTATAAGCTTCAGTTTGGAAAACTTTGAGATGTAGTGCTAAAAACCAGCAAAGTCTGCAGGAAGAGCCATTATTGCATTGCAATCCAGGTTTACGCAAAGTTTTGCCGCAGTAAAATTTACTCAAATTTTATAAAACTAAGGAGTATCTCCTCATGCATAGGTCTGTCCTTAGCATGTTGTTTAGCTTCCACTTTTCGGTCATTTTGGTATTTACTTCTGCTCTTCAACCTTTTGGATATTGGTTTGGTTTTCCATATTTTAGGTCCAGAGCACAACTGATGAAAGAATATTTCTCGAAATGTGCATATTGTGCAATAAATTCGGTATCATAAGATGTTATTATATCATTATTCTAATTCTATTACACGCTACACGTATAGTATTGGCCCAAACTAAACTGCTGAAAATATCTTACCCTGAGGGAAACGGTACAGGATTCCAAAAACGTATCTTCTGAAAACATTAATTTTGCTCCGGTATCATATGACGGGAATACATATCCACCTTTTCTTGAAACAATAAAACTTTCAAACGCCCTCCAGTCACTAGAAGTCCCGTGTCGTTCTAAATCCATAACCAAAGCAAAGGCTGCTGGCATTTCTCTCATTCTAACTTGAATACCATTTGGTATCTGAAAATAGAAGAAAAATATCAATTAAGTATTCCTGCACATTTTTTTTAACATTCGTTAAACATATTTCGTTATAAGCCAAATAAAAAAATTATAATGTGACATGTGAAAAAAATAAAAATGTTTTGCAAAACTAATAGACCAAAGGCACAAAATTATCACGATGAAACAAGAAATTGAACAGGCACATCTGTCCTAAAAAGAAAAATAAAAAGAAACCCTCTATCAGTTTTTCGTATTTCTAGCTTTGGAAAACAGTCTTCCGATAAAATCTATAAAAGACAGAATGATTCACTCAGTGTCATACCATGTAATGTAGCAATGCTAAGCAATATAACATTTTATAATTTGAGCTAATATACTATTTACTTCCTTGACCGTTTTATGAATCATACATAAGAGCGTACAACATTAGTTAAACTATGTATTCAAGGACTGTTGAAAGACTCAATACAAACAATCTTCTTCGATAGCTAAAATTTATGAGTATAAAAGAACACAAGTATCATACATTTGAAAAATCTTGCACAAAGGGGTAATCAAAATTTTTTGTGTAAACGTTTACGTTATTGGTTCATTTTACGGAGTAGGCTTAGTAACGGTCGTGAACCTCTCTGATTTTTGACAGTGATAATTTGTACAAATTCTGTATTTATTTGCGAAATAACGAAATACCCAAATGATAACTTTTGACTCGTTGTTTTATAAGTTACGTCACCATTACGTTATTATAATGAAGGAATAAGTCTTATTGTGAAAAATAAGATACTTTGTTTATATATGGAGTAAAAATAACTCTCCTTGTTATAACCATTCATTTTGCTCTTTAAATTGTAGTTCTTTTGCTTTTTTTCCTGTGTTTTACTTGTATATCCGTGAGTTGAAATACTGAATTATTGTGATATGGTCGCTTTAGAGCTGAAATTTGTACTGCAGATGAACTTCAAGTTTAACACAAATCTTTGAAATGATATATTTTCTTTCTGTTTCCTCGTTGGTAATTGTCGAGTGTTTT